>BCIL01000015.1:259007-546523 GCA_001599955.1 Cystobasidium pallidum
AGGAGGGAGGGTGGCGACACATCAAGACAGGAGGAGGGAGGGCGCAAGACATCAAGACTGGAGGGGGGGTGGGCTCAAGACACGGAGGAGAGAGGGCGCAATGCTTCAAGATTGGGAGAGGATGGGTGGTGGTGGTGGACGGGGGCGGCGAGGGAGGGATGGTGGCCGCCGGGCGTCAAGAAGAGGAGGTAGGAGGGAGGAGGCGGCAAGGGGAGGGATGATGGCCGCCGGGAGGAGCGGCGAGGGGAGGGATGGAGGCCGCAGCCTCAAGGTTGGGAGCAACACATCAAGAGGAGTGGGTTATGGTGGAGGGGCCTCAAGAGGAGGAGGTAGGAGGGAGGAGGCGGCGAGGGGAGGGATGGTGGCCGCCGGGCGTCAAGACCTCAAGCTTGGGCGAGAGTTGGGTGGTGGTCGTGGAGAGGGGAGAGAGGGCGGGCATAGGAGTGGACGGGAGAGGGAGAAGGGAGGGGAGAGCGGTATCCCATCGAGAGCTGTAGAGAATCCCTGTTAGCTATTTCGTTAGTTTCATTTTAGTATGTGTTCGAGGGGCTCAAAGAGGTGGTAGGGAGTCGTTAGCCGCCGCTTCACACCACTGTAGACCCGACAGCCTCGGTCGGTGGTGCACGAGGAGGGTATTCTTTTTCAGCGAATCAGCTAAGCCGAAGCGAAGTAGAACAATCTTCCGTTCTCTGCCTTCGGTCAGAGGCTTTTTCGCCCTCCTCCGAGATTGCTCTCTTATATAACGAGAGCAAGCACATGTGGAGGGGGGTTTTGCGTTAAGGGCAAAGCTGACATTGGTTGATGAAGGCAGGCAGGGATCAGTCACACGGCATTATACACGCTAGAAGTGCGGACGTATGATTTACCTTGTAGTGTACTTTGCAGGTATCATATGTGCGGTAGCCATTGCAGAACATTCCGATCCATTTCACTGACATGCGGTTCTACCATGTCTTTCAAACGGCGTCTTTGGGATCTACACATGCTCAGGGTGAAACAGGCTGGAAGCATCTCTGGTAAGCGTCCTTGCTGTGAAGTACCAATTCTGACGCGTCTCTCCAGTCGAAAAGGGTATGTACTGATGTGGGAGCCCTACGTGTGTATAGTCGATGCGGCGTTTTGCATCTCGGGTGGGATACTCTACAAATTCATCCCAGCCGTTTTCAAGACGACGTGACTTTGATGGGCGGGTGTACTGGGCAATACGACGCTCTCCAGCGGGAGAGTAAGAGAGATGGTTGCGCTTACCTGTTCGCTGTGCTGTAGCCCTAGCGAATTGATGTGTACGATCAGGCTGTTTGCCTCGCGACTTTAGCTTCCCGAGCTCGAATCGTAGTCGAAGCTTCTTCATGTTGAGCTGTACTTGCATTAGTTGCTCCTCCAGAAATCTTGGCGCTTGTCTTTCGTGATAGGGCTTTGCCCTTTGATACTGACGGCTCCCCTACCTGGCGTGTGCCTTCCTGCTGTGAAGCCGTGACCTGTTTTGGTGGCTTTCATCACTCGTGATGGCTGTCAGTGGAGGTGGAGAGAGGGACTCTCGGCTCCAGCCCGGCCATAAGTGTGCGGTTCTCGGGCTTGCATTTCTGTAATAAACGTTGACTGCATTTCTGTAATAAACGTTGACTGCATCCATGTTTGCAGTGAGGTCCGGACCGTCGATTCCAGACCGTTGTCCAAACGATGTATCCACATGATAGATAAATCATTTCGCTACTAGTACCGTCTTCTGCGGTTCTCCGATGGTGATTGTGCAACTTGATTTCCTTTCCCAGAATGTCTGTGGGAATCTGGTACAACGGCGGCCAGGCTATTGGGGAAGATGTCGTCGTTAGACGGTACATGCCTCTTTACCTGCGCAATGTGGACCGAGGGATGTGTGCCTCATCTGTTCAATCTCTCTGGGAGTTTAAGCAGAAGTGAGGATGTATTCGCTTCGTAACTTTCAATCAAATATGCGGGCGCTTTTGACCTGTGGAATATCGAACCCATCCAAAGCCTGCACGAAAGACTGTCTGACACGTAAGGGAATAGACGGTGTCGATAAGGCAAACCTGCCCACTTGCGTGCGCCCTTGTTCTCGGGTGTTTTCACGGCGGAAAGTAGCATTAGCTTTTCGCTTTTCAGGCGATCGAAGACAAGACTGCATGTAGTACACGCTTCCATAGCCGGCCAGTTCCAGTACAAGCATACTTTAGTCGAACAGGAGGAGGAGCATGGGCTATTGCTCAAGGCAGAGAACGAGTCGCAAAGCTACTGACATACTCACGGAAATGAAAATGGACCAAGTATTCAGCATGGACATAGCCACGCTGGAAGCTGTGCATCTGCAACAGGAAATCCAAACTGATGGACCTCTGTATGCCGATTCCAGTACAAACTCGAGCAGTGGTGCTACTGCTACAACCGAAGCAGTATAGAACAGGAGCGGGCAGTCGGAGAAGATGTGCCAGAGACTATCTTTAGAGATGTAACCGAACAAGAGAGCGAGAGCAGATCCAGTCTAGGTTCCGACAAGGCGGAGACAGGCCCCGGAGCGGTTGATGGCAGCTCCGCAGACAAGGCTCAGGTGGGCAGGGTGTAGAGACCCACGGACCATTGTATGGCAAGTAAATCGAGGCTCTGAAGCTGTCCGTCTCGAGCCGACCTACCTGGATGATCTGCGGGTGGCGGTACTATATGCACCTCCGAGCCAAGCGAATACAAAGTGACTGAGGAGACAACGCTAAGTGAACCGAACAAACCTCAGGTCTTGTTGCCTGCGTCAGTGTATGTGGAATCATCTTTTCCCGATGGCAATGGCAAATCTGCTGCGACTTGGGCAAGACTTGTCTAGATTGCACGTGAGATCTCCTCCGGGATGATGCTTAGAGCTCTATCCATTACTACGCATTCCTTGAGCTTCACCACGGTTACTGAGGCCGCCACTATCACTAGAACTATCATTGCCACTATCACTGTCGGCGGCGCAAGGCTTCATGGATGAACAGCAGGCTATCTAAAAGGTAAACTTACAGTATGTCCTTGATCGTGATAGAGTGCGATGGCAGTCACCTGCTGGAACACGGTACTGACTTCGCTGACCGTGAACTTCCCGATAGCTAACCCAGGCTTCACGCGTTTGCCAATTTCCTCCAGGTATTTTACCAAGCTCACTTCAAGAGACTTGCTCGATGGAAGTCTCTTCTGTGGCAAGTTTACAGGGGGACACCCAGGTACGCCCAGGGGATTGATACAGATGAGTTTTGAATGTCTGATTCAGGTCTTTTGTATTGTTGATTGATAAAATGGATTTTGCAGGATTCGAATTCACCATATAATACTATTGTTAATCGAGTCCAGACATTGAATGGCCTCTGTCCGTAATGGCTTCATGTGGGGATTCTGTCCTCCATGACGACCTACAAGAAGGCTGGAGGTAGTTGAACAATTAAGCCCCGTACACATATAGGGCATATCCATATTACTACAGTAGTCCCGTAGCATGCCCGGTGAACTTCGAAGGCTGATATGCGAAAGGTGAATTCAGTTCTCAATAAGACGACGAGGTAAATGCCTGAGGTGCACATTGCGCAAACCTCGTCTGTTTGATACCGATCGTGCAGCTGGCCGTTTAGTACGTGATTTCCACCTAGAAAAGCCTGGTGGCGGCAGGCTGTGCCCCTTCCGGCCACGGTAAGCGAGACAAGGCATAGCAAAGTCTGTCCGTCCCTCATGAGTATGTGAAAAGCATGGGCGGGCGCATGGGCAGTCGAGGCGAATCTGCACAAAAGGGAGAAGCTTAAAAATGGTTGCATTACGGTAGAGATGTATATAAGACGAATCGAGATAGACTGATAGACTAAGGAGTGCCTCGTGTATAATATAAGTGGCACTCCAATTTGCTACTACTAAGAATTGTTCTGAAGGACAAGACCTTGTGCACTGCTTCAGGTGGTACTTCGAGGCCATCATGAGGTTTACGAGATAGTACTATGCTACATTGGTCCATGAGCGGTTTCTGCGGGTAACAGTCACTGGTTAGCATATATCACCTTGAAATGTTGACATTGCTTCATTGCATATAGCTTACCTTAGCAACGTGCTCACGCCCTTTGGGTTGTAAGACCAGACAAGCTGTTTCCAAGCTGGCTGCCCCTTATTGACTTTAATCGGAGGTTCGCATGGGATCGACAACCAGGACTTGTCTTGAGCATGCCTGGGCTTTTATAACCCGCCTGCTCTTGTTGTTCTACGACGTGATCCACTTCTGCGCGTTCCCTTGCCGCATGTCTGTAAGGAACGTATTAGCCTGTGAAGCACAAAGGTTTCGGGTACGAGAGTGACATACAAAGATACATGTGAGGAGGTCTGTGATGGCGCTGACGATGGCTGTTGGGGAAAGATGGTATGTTTAGTCTCAAACTCCGTGCATGCGCGCAGGCATCAAGCTGATGGGCATACCATTCAAGAATCCGCCGATTAAGCTGATGAGGCCCATGATACCGTTGCCAATCTGATGACAGAGAACACATGAAAGTCAGTCACTTGTGTCTATCCATGGGCACGTGACTGGGTAACCTACGGCTCTAATGATTCTTCCGAAGACTGCAGTCAAGTATTCACGTGAGGCCAAGACAAATGCGATCCATCAGATAAGCAAAGCATAGGGGTTGGTTGACCGGTTGTGATGTTGACCAATTGTGATAATTGCAAGATGTCCAGGGAAGCGTGAAGATAGGCAGTGTAGAGGTAACAGTCAGTCAGTCTGCGCTACAGTTGCATTGCCTGTCTCTTGGCACAGTGCGGCGGCTTACATGACAGTACGGCGCCCATGTTGGATTGACTTGGGTTTGCTGGTGATGTGTATTGTAGTGTACTTGGATAGCTGGACTATGTGTCTGTGTATATGATAGGAGCAGAGACAAGAAGGACCAGCTCCAACTCCTGCTCTTGTTCCCAATCTCTGCTCTGACTGACGTTGCTTTTTTCAGTTCAGACTTTCCGACTCGACGGACACGCATGACGTCGATCGGGCCCTGGTCCGGCCTTCGGGTGGCAAATGGTCCAAGCGCCTACGTCACGCTGGGCTGCAGCAGCAGCAAGCAGGAGAATGATGCGCCGCACCGCCCTGCTGCGACATTCTATGCATAGCCAGATAGACTCCAGCCAGGGTCGAAAAGCTTAAAGCAGGAACGCGGCACCTCGGCATTTTAAGCGCCAGACAGGCAAGAACCTCAGCTTGCGCTATTTTCAATGCAGTCGGGTGCGGGGGACAGCCTAGCCGAATAGCCTTCTGCCGAACTATGATGCGGAAATCCGCACCCCATGGCTGCTACGCCTGCGCCCACATCGTAACCTGGATGAAAGCAAATATTATTCACGTAGCCGGATGCTGCGAGGCATCTCATTGAACTACACACGATAGTCGGGGCGGGGTAAGGCCAGGCTTGACGTGCTCTGATGTAGCTGTGACGAAGCGCTGCCCCCGGTTTAAGACGTCAACAACAGCTTCGTTGTGCAGTATAATCCGAAAACACGTGCTTCCAGGTGTCGAGCCTGCAAGAGGGCCGCCGGACATTCTGACACGAACCAGCGAAGAAAGTGCAACTGTTGCTCTTGTTTCCAAGTTGGGTGGACGTACCTCGGCCACACGTGCAGGAGAGCATCCATCCGCCCGCGTAAAATCAATGTGCCAGAATTCGGAATTTGATGGCAACACAAACTGTGTTGCTAGCCAGGCTGAAAATCCATACCGGATCAGCTACCAGCCCTGATTTCCTTGTTCCTAAAATGATAGACACCTATCGTTACGACTGATCTTGGCCGAAAAGACACAGACATGTGCCACCTCGATCCCGTGCAATGCTCATACGATTGTTCGGATCGTAAAAAGGACATGAATTTCGGATGTAGTGGGGCGTTCTATATGGGTACCCCTACACCAGCCATGTTCGCTCTTCTTCCTCATCAATATTCTTGATCAGGCAATCGCTTGGCTTCGTATGAACAGCCTAGCTGTTACAAGTGAACATTTCGACGCACAGCTAGTATTAAGATTCAGTATCCAGTACACATAGAATCACTACATCGCGCCCGCGCCTTTACTACACATGTGCCAGGAAACATGGGTCGCCTGTCTGTTCGCAAAGTCGTAGATAGAAGCCGAGGATAGCTGCTGATATCGCAATTACCATGACCGACCATCACTGAGCTTTAGCTAGCGACAATTTAGATTAAACAAGTTGCTATTCAGCTGACATCCTTTCCCCGTTATGGCATGGAAACCTCGCGTAGCTCTTCATGGTGAAGCACACACGTTGGACGAGTATCCGTTGGAAAGGGTCATGTCAAGGACGGCTGGCTTGTTCCCCGAGGGTCCATAGAAGACCAGCCGACGACACAGACAGGACCGCTCAAGGGTTCGTCTTCAGGCGTTGGAAGTATACATCGACGTGAAAGCTATACCTGTTAAAGGGAGATAAGCGCGTCGGGTAGGCTTTTTGGGGTTTTAGGGTTTGTAGCGAACAGCTTGTTTGTGATAGTGCTGTGAGCCATTACATACCGAGCAGCCCTGAACGCGTGATAAGCCATCCCACGTGGAGCCGTTCTGGGCTTAAACAGCTATTCCCTCGAAGGCAATTGACGGACATGTACCTTCCAAGCACAAGCTTACGAGGGACAGTTGAAGCTTTGTGCTGGATGAGCTGGACCACTCATTGCAAGTACGCCATGTTACACCTGCGTTGGAAAGCCGAGGATCACTGTCTGCGGCAGATCTCTAGTACCTGATGTACGGGGATGTCAGTCGAGCTGTCTGTCCCGGTGGGAGGTCAGCCAGCGAACAGCCAATTACTGCTACACGGGTACAAGGTTTTGTAGGTTAGCGACAGCAATGCAGATGGCCGTTCAAGTATGATCTGGCTACTATGGGCACTGCACAACCTTTGGTGTCTAAATTGTGACCATACCAGGTCTCAGTCTATTGCGGGTGCACAGCAAGCGGCAGGGCTCCCAGCGAACGGCCTGACGAATGCAGGCGTGCGACTTGTCTCATAAGGTGGCATATAGTGATAGTCTGTCTTTCCTTCGTGTTGCCGGTGCTGTTTCCATGCCACTGCAGACATGCTTCTTGCCCTCCTGCCAGCTTGCCTCAATCCAGCATGGCGGACGACGAAGAGATGGCTGCTGCTGCAGCCCAGCAGAAGCTGCAGCGCAAGCCCAAGCGGCGCACGATGGACGCACACTTCTGGGGGATGTCGGATGCCGAGATTGCAGCGATAAAGGCGTCTCTGGCTGCGGAAGCTGGCGACGACGGCGGATCGGATGGAGGCAACAAGGACGCGCCCGAGAGCAGCAGCAAGCAGGCGGACGACGGCGAACAGGAGCGGCAAGAACACACCGAAGAGCCTTACGAAGGCCAGCTGTCCAGCGACGAGATCCAGCAGAGGCGCCGGATCCTGCATGCCGACTGGCGGATGGCGGCATTCTCGCAGTTCGCGCACTGCTTTCCGCACCTGTGCATCAAGGACTTCAGCATCGAGAAGCTCGAGCGGGACCTCGAGGGCACCGCGCCCGGCTCCTACGTCGGCGAAGTCATCAGCCGGCTGCTCTACCACCTCACCAAGGATTCTGCACTGGCGTAGGTGTTTCGCTTTGGTTTGCATTGCTTCTGCAGGCCTTTGTTGCTGCAGCACGCGTATACTCCTGGAACTGCCGCCAGCAGGACCTACCTAGCTGACACTTTGATGCAATCCACCCACCCTGCATACACTGCTCTTAGCGGCAAGTCACCAGACAAACCCTGGCTCATCAGACTCCGCCGCGAATTCCTGCGTCGCGATCCTACACACAACAGCCTAGGCGATGGGCCACTCTTCGTTAGCGGAGGGGACTTTTACGATGAAGAAGAACAAGAACAAGCCACAACAACTCACGCACAGACCGAAAGCGATACTCCTCTCACGGGAGCGGGCACTCCTGCTGTCGACCAATCAGCTGCGCCTGTCGGACCTCCTCTATCCGCTGCGGCTTCAGCACCTCAACCTGCAGACAGCGGCACTGCAGTCAAATCAGAAAATGGTGGTACTATCGGAGACATCACCATGGATGCATCTGAGACGCACCAACTCGTAAAGGAGGAGAGGGATGAAGACGAGAAACCAGCTTGGCTGGCGGAGTTCCCCAATTCGAAAGGATGGGAAGATCTGACATTGCAAGAGCAGGTGTGTCCACACTATTCCACCGTCTCCCATTCATCTCACTGACTTTTACAACCAGATATACGCCCTGTGGTCAGTCACGGAATGGCATCTCACCAACGCCGACAAGTTTAGAAACATCCTCGTCAAGTACCGTATTGAGCCTGAGAATCCATTCTGGGTATGTACCAGTTCCCCTCCAAGTCTGCCTTCCCCCTTGTTGACGAGCTTGCGGGTCTCTTTATCAACCAGCGCGTCGAACCTATCGGATACGATAAAGACTACAACGTCTATTGGATGTTCGACGATTTCCGTCTCTGGATAGAACGCCAGACACCCGTCCGCCGGCGACATCTAGTGTTGCTCGAAGAAACAGCAGAGCGGCTCAAAGCGCGGGAGAGGGCACGTCAAAAACGTATTCGACATGAACAGCGGATGAGGATGAAGGCCCTACATGACAGAAGGAGGGAACGCATGGCTGCTAAGAGAGCAGCTGAAGAAGCCCTGGATCAAGAAATCGAGGCTATGGACGAAGTTGACCGCATAAAAGCGCAAGAAGCGAGTGCGAATGGTAGGACTTCTGGAAAGCGCAAAAGAGCTGCCATCCAGGACGCTGAAGAAGATGACGCCGATGCTGACTTTGCCATCGATGAGGAAGAAGAAACCCAAAGCACTCGGGTCTCTTCCAGATTATCGCGAGCTAAAAAGGCAGAGCCAGCAACTGACCCATCATCCAGAAGAAGCCGTAGAAGGTCTACGAGGAACTCGAGCGTCGGTAACCTGGCTGGTCTGCAACGGGATGTTAACGGGGAGGAGGAGTGGCAGAAGATTCCGGCAGAGTGGATGCGGTCAGAGGAAGAAGAGCGAGATGAAGATCCCGATTTTGGAGCGGAACAGCAGGAGAACGGGGCGGAGTCCGAGAACGATTCTGAGCTGAGCAATCTAGAGGACGAAGGCGACAATGTCAAGGCTACCAGGAAGTCGGGGCGTCGTGCAAGCCAGCGATCACGGCGGACCAGTCCGCGCAAACCTCGCGAAAGTCGAGTCAAATCAGACACGAAAAACGAAAGCGAATTGAGCGACCTTAGCGATGTAGAAATGTCTCTTGACGAGGCTGAAGATGCGGAAGAGCCGGAGGAGGGTGAAGAGAAAATCGATCTGAACGAGCCTGTCGGCCACTACCCTGACTCTGCTTGGGAGACATACAATTCTATGCCAGGATTCGATGATGAAGATAAAGATCAACCGGAAGGCTTTGTCCACTGGGAACTGATCATCAAAGATATACATGAATGGCTTAACTTCACCGAGACATTCTTCCCCAATGCCCAAGACTCGAGGGAAATAGCTCTCGTGTCTTGGGTTGAAGAGCAAGTCGTCCCAAAAGTACACGCGGAGCTGGAACGCCGCGAAGAAGTTCGCAAAAAAGAAGAAGCTGCACGCAAAGCAGCAGAGCGTAAGGCTCGAATCGACAAGGAGAAGGCAGCTGCAGCCGCCGGCACTTCACCTGCGCCCGGTACGGCGCCTGCTGGCCGGTCTTTCCGCTCCTCCCGGATAGCACAGAAGGAGGCAAAAGAAGCTGAAGAGAGAGCCAAAGCACTTGCCGAGGAACGCTTGCATAAAAGGGAGGGTCCGGATCAGAGTGTTCCGCATGCCGAGGGTACTCCGGAATCTCAAGCTCAAGCTAAGATCGCCGAGCGAGATAGGCGAGCAGCTCGTGCTAAAGAAAGAGAAGAGGCCAAAAAGGCCAAGGAAGAAGCAGAGCTGATGGCTGCACTTGCAGAGTCAGGAGGCGGCCCAGCAGAGAGTCAAGCGGCGCTGTCTAGCCAACCAGCCGCAGACATGCACATGGAAGCATCTGTCAAGGCCGCAAAAGCAGGTGAGGGAGTTTCATCGAATGAACAGTGAATCGTCTCACATCTGACCATGCATATACCATAGTCTTACCACCTCGGTCGCACATCCCTGTTCAGGCGTCACAAGCAGGTCCACCGCTAATGAGCATTCCAGTTCAGCCGTCTGGTGTGCCTCCTCCACCGGTGGCGGTGCCAGAGGCACCTGTTGCAGAGACTGAGCCCGAAGTCTTCCACGATGGCGCCGAGGACTACTTCCTCGATTGCTCGGTATGCAAGAAGCGCGGTCTAAACTTGGATCCGAACTCGCGCTTGGTTGCCTGCGATAACTGCGATCGCTGGGAGCACGTGGTTTGTCACCGCAAGGCGGATGAGAGGGCGAGCAGACCCAAGCGTGACTGGGAGAACGACCCTTTCTTGTGTGAGGATTGCGAGGGTCTCGAAGAGTCCATCATTGTGCCCAGTGCACCTAAGAGGGAACGTTCGGAGAAGCAAAAAGCTGGCGCTAAGAAAGGTGCGGAGAAGCGCAAGGCGAAAGCTGCTGCCGAAAGAGCAAAGAAGGCAGCATCCAATCCAAAGCCAAAGCCGGCCAAGCCAGTCACGATCACTGCTGCAACCAGCACCGGACCGAATGCAGCGAAGAACAGTGCCAATCCTGCCAGCCCTCGATCCAGCAGTCAGGGTCATGGAGCACCCACGCACGTCGTTCATGGTCAGGGCCAAGTAGCATATGGTATGCAGCCTCCTCAGCAAGGCCAAAATCCTGCTGTACAGATGCATCCTCAGGCCAGTACCAGCTATCAACAAGCATCGCAGCCTTCTCGTTCACCGTACCAACAAGGAACACCTGCCCTGCAATCGTCGTTCGCGAACGTGTCTGCGTCCTCTCTTCAACCTCATCATCAACAATATGCATCGCAACCATACCAGCAAGGTCAACCTCAAATTTACCAACAAGGTATGCAGCCTCGTCAAGTGCAGCAAGGACTGCCTTCACCGCAAAACGTGCCGCATCAGCAACCACAGATTCCCCAGTACGCCATGCAGCAACAGCATGCCTTCCAAGGTAACGCTGTTGCGGGATACCAGGGGAATCCCGGAAGCCAGAGCACATTCACAGGCGGGCCGCCACCTCAGATGTACGGCCAGCAAGCTGGCCTCATGCCAGGCGCCAATGCACTGCAACACCCGCAACAACAAGCCCGGAATACGCAAGGCGGCTACATGTCCGGATACCCCGCTTTACCGCAACAACAAATGGCGCAAGGCAACGTTGTGGTGCATCCTCAACAACACCAGATACATCCGCCATACATTCAGCAGTCTGGAGGAGTGGGCATGGGTGGTCAGTTCATGCCGGGTTCAGCCCAGCAAAGACCAGCATCATGATGGCAATGATCATGTCATCGGCTCGGAGATGGTGCATTGTCAGAGAGTATAGTTGAGGGCGTGAGAGGATGTGTGTCTCTTCTTAGGTATACTGAAGTATAGAAAGTTGTCACGTCGGGTTGTAATATACCACAAGATCGTTTTTTGGCCGATTCGCCACTACTCTGCACGTGTGCGGCTCAACTTCATGCCATTCTCTGACCACCATCAAAAAGGCTGCATTTCGAACAGGCCTCGCACTCGTTCCCTTCGTGATTGAAATTGTGGACTGTCTGCTCCAAAGCCAACTCTGGACGCATCTCTCTCTTATAACGAGACTGTCATCACCGGGATTTCGGCCATAGTCATCAAGCTGCGTATCGAGCCCCTAGTGCGAACATGTCCACGCAGGACGGCAGACCTCGTTTGAGCGAGGGGACCCCTCCATCCAATCCGCAACTGGCTGCAACATCTTCTGCTGCACCCATGCCACCTGGTGTTCTTGCTCGGCACTCGAGCCAGACGTCCACGACGAGTCGCCGGAGCAGCGTGCACCGCTCGCCTCTGCTAAGCGCTCAGCCAGATCCAGCTGTGCCTCAGAGATTCGGTAACACCCAGCAAGAGAAGCAAGATATGCTGAATGCAATGGAGGCTGAGGAGGAGGTGTGTTGCACGAGCTACTTGATCGGCCGGGCTCGAAGCTGACCTTTTATGAATGCATTACACAGGCCCTGGTGAATCATTTGTCGCGCAAACTAGAAAAGGTAGGCGTTTAATGTACATGAAACAGCCTTCTAGGGTACTAATGCTACCGAAACTGGACTTTTCACGACTATTCTAATTCCGTCTAGCTGCGAGCCGAAAAGGTAGGCTCGATACTTACCGAAACGTATCCAGCAAGGTGAATGCATACTGATTATACAAGTAAAATCACAGGTCGAATTAGAATCCACTCTGGAAATGGAGCAAGAGGCACTAGTCAATCGACTCCAGCGCAGACTTTCGGAACTTTTAAGCCAGCAACAATTTCAGCAGACTCTCGGTCTTGGCTCATCGGCATCAGCATCTTATCCCGGCTCCCCTGTAGCTCAGGGTGCAACCTCTCCAATACCGAGTGCCAACTTCGCTGCCTATTTTTCTAGCTCCGATCCTGCAAACCCTAGTACCGCCACTCTGCTAGACGCACTGCACAGTGAAAATACACTGTTGCGTGAACAATTGGCCTATGCCGAGAATACGAACCAACAAGTTCAGAGGATCAACGAAATGTATCGCCAGGAATTGCTGCAGCTGAGGGAAAAAGCTGGCCTGGACGTAACGGATATAGCTACTCCACCAATACTAAATGTCCCTCGGCTTCGAGAACCGGGTCCCCGTGCTGGCGGTCTAGGGGTGTCAGCAGGTCCAGGAGAGCCGAGGGAAGTTGCAATCCCCGGTTCCACACAGTTTCCACCTGCACATGCTCGCAGTATTTCCAAGTCTTCCTATTCTCCTTCTATTTCGTCGGCCCTGTCGATGGGTACGCCATACTCTGCCTCACCTGGTACACATGCAACAACGCCATCGACTTCGTATACCACCCCTCAAGCTCCGGCATCTACACCAGTCAACTACTCTTCTACACTACCAGGGTCACATCGTACTCCATCTAGTGCCTCGACTCCTTTCGGCTCGGTAATATCGTCTACTTCAAGCATAGATGCCAATGTTTTCCCAGTCTACAACGTCCCGCCGCCATCGATGGCTTCTTCCCTCGGTGCTGGCGACACCAATGTTTCAGGAACGCTCAAACATGCACCTCCAGCCTCGAGTCGTGTGCTCGCAACAACCCCGATTCAAGAAACGCCTGCATCTGGAGTTAGTTCACGGTCCGAGTCGCCCCAGTCTCTTCGAGCCAATGACAACTACTCCCCACAGTCTCTCCAAAGGCGATTGTCGAACAGCCGACAAGGGGCAAGGATCGCCGAAACCGGCTTCTTGAAGAAAAGAACACCTTCTGGACACGTCCTGCCTCCCACATCGGAAACCGGGGCGAACGAAACCGGGGAAGCTTAAGCCCGGCTTCCGCGTAGCGGTACATCTAGGATTGCGGTGAAATAGATGACATGAGCAACAGATTCTTCGATGAAGACGCTCCCAAACAGGCATTCATGCCTTAATCGAAGTCTCATACTCGGTCTGCAAGAATGTTACAACAGGAAGCGAAACAGGGTCGATTTGGACTTAGGTGGTAATTCTGAATTCGTGGTTGGATAACCTCGGATTGTGACAGACAACACGCCGAAGTACGAGAGAAAGGGAAAAAGAGGTGAGATAGAGCTGAAAATGGCAATGTGCAATGATACAATACACGCGGTTCTTGTGGTTTGCGCTCCGGGTATGCATATTTGCTCGCAGACGTATTTATTGTATTTCTGGCTAGCAGTTTACATGCTACTGAGCAGGTAATTCGAAGGATGTCCTTGGGTCACGGTCCACTCGAATCTATTGGGGAGTCGCGAAGTCTAGTTCAACCTGCGTTGGGAACGGCTGCCTACGTGTGATCCGCTCGTAGGCTTCAAAGCCTTTTTTGCAATGGTCAGCTGAATCGTGAACTCCCAGACTTCGCCGGCTTCGCAAGACTGGATCTGTTAGCAAAGGACGTGATTTTTAAGGGGGAAGAGCTTCCAATAGATGACGTGCAGACAGTCCATCTGTTGATGCTACTATTTCGCCTCAGCGTTTCTTCCGGCAGTGGACGTTCGTATAGTGCTTACCCGCGAGCGATGCTCGGCCATGGCCCGATTGCCGGTGATCACGCGTCAGAATCTCGCATAGTCCGGCCCTTGCTTTTCCAAACTTTTTTCAGTATCTTTCGCATCTTTCGTGATTAGTGAACCCGCATCAGCCTCAGCCATGACCTCCGCCAGCCCATTCAGAGGTACTGCCGATGCAGTCGCGCTTTCCACGATCACCAGCTTGATCAACCCTAGGTCGATTCAGACTTTGGCCTCCGGTACACTCCTGTGCGTCTGCATGAACGTCCCAATGCGACCATACAGCTCTGATTTGATCTCAACCTTGCCAGCGGAAGCTGTCTTTGGGGAAGTTTTGTTTCGGGTGTGGTGGCGTACAAGACATTACCCAGACAGGTGGGAACATCCGTATCTCGAAATGCGTGTAGATTCCTGATATGCCCGTCTCCAGCAATTTGGAAATCTTCAAAGCAAGCTCTTCCCGACGTATGAGATGTCCAGACTTTGCGATGCAGACTATTACCGGCGGCACTGACGCGGCACGTCCTATATTAGATACTTCACCATCAACAGTTACATTTCTGCCGGTATGCTGGCTAATTGGTAAATACGCTCAGAAACCCTCCAATTATGTGTATACGTGCTGATTGATCGCCTGTTAGGCTGTATTATCATCCTAATACTTTAAGCTCTATGGTCAGGCTGGAGGCTACAAGATCAAGTAGCGTATTCAACGGCTGGGTGCTTGCCGTAGGAGCCCTAGGCATGTCACTCATCAATCTTCTGGTGGTCACACCCTGGACTAGCAAGCTAATGTTCCAGCGCCATCGTCTGGAGAAGCAAGAGGGTAAAAGCTACTCTGACCCGACTGTAAGGTTTACCGTGCACGCTGTGGGTATATGAGGGTGATGCTAAGAACTGCTTATTGGTAGGCTTCCAATGAATTGAAAGCCCTCACGTCCAGTTTTGGTTTGGCACATGGAGTGTCGTCCATTCTTGTGAGTTGCCTTTTCGTCTGTCGGAACCAAACAGTCTCTATTGCGCAATAAGCTGACACGTCAAGACAGAATATGGTCTACCTAGGAGCTATTGTGTATCATACAGCATGGTTAGCCACCTATGGCTTCTAGATCTGATTAGATTAAAATGTACATGATATACCCGCACGCCGCGATCACTGCATCTTGTGCTAGAGCTCGCACTGCTGGATGGCCGAATAGCGCATCTATAATTTCCTGCCAAGGGTTGGCAGCGTGAGTGCCAGAGTTATATGCTTGTGCCACTGTTACTACGATACCAGCCGTATATATCGTGCGACGGTAAAATGTACTGGCAGACGAGCCCAGCAAGAAAGGAACGAGAAGCAATGCCCTCACTAAAAGGACCACCGGCATAAAGTTTTCTGCTTGACCAAAAGATGGGATAGCGCAGACGAGTAGCACGTAGAACGCATCTATACTGAGCGCTAATACGCTGGTCGAATTCCGTTGGCGTGTGGTACCATCCTTCTTTGCTGTATGAGGGGCTGTATTTTGTACGAGAGCTAGCAGACTCAGAGTATATGAGATGGGAAGGATCTGGGATAAGGCGATAAGATCCCCGAAGCCTTCTGCTATATCGTGCGAGCCTGATGAACAGAGTCAGTGTCATCGAAGGATCGGCGCATAGGTTACAGGTTAAAAGCGATGCAGACAGAAGCCCCTACCATCGAGGGGCAACTCGGCGATAGATGGCGTAGGGCTTCTCCCGCTTTCGCCTGTCTGACGAGGGACAATAAGTCAAAAGATCCGTACCTTGATACATCCCGGTAACAATCTGGTAAGTCTGGAGAAGAGCCAGCTGCGTCCACAAGCTCCTGGCTGGGGAAGCAACTAGAGATCTTGCAAAATCTTCGAACAATGTAGAATGCGACATCCATTGCCATAGTAAAGTTGGTTCAAGAAGCGGATTGCCCTGTATCTGGTGGCGCCGTGCCCAGTCGTTGTGCGAGAGGATCAGGAACGAAAGCATGTTGTATGAGAGCACACTAAAGCTCAGGATTGTTATTCCTGCCGATATTGAGATTTTGACTCGTTCCCGGATCTGAAGATTTGCTCTGACTGACACATACTGTTTCCAGATGATCGTCCATAGTCGGAACGAGAAGAAGAGGGCAGCGACGATGTAGGCAAGAAACAGCAAGGCTCCGGAGATGTTCGGCGCATCCCGACTATAGGCTTGATAAGCATACAAGGATGGTCCCGAAGCCATCGTAGCTTGCGATATATCGTGTCACAAGCACCAAGCTGCATCATCAGCGTTTCCGAGATCTGATCGAAATGCGACAAGAGGGGGTGCTGGAGCGTACGAACATAGAGCTTTATCTTTACGCCTTCAAATACCGGCTCAGCCTTGAAGCGTGATGAAACACGAAAACCAGATAGCTGCCAATATCCGGGGCACACCTTCCCTGCTAATGTCGCCTCAAGGTTGGCGTGATTATATCGCAGTAGAAGAATAGCAGCTGTTATGGGCGTGTACAATAACATAGCGAAACATCAGTCCTGGTAATAGGCACGGCTGGCAAGAAAGCAGTGGTAGTGCATGACGGGAAACCTCCACGTATTCATCGATTGTACGGCCTTTTCAGATGGCGAGCTGCAGGAGCTTTGTAGTGGAGAGGGATTTCATTCTGGGTATCTATTACACCAGGGCCATCACTCTTTAATGGCAGGCAAGGATCCGGGACAGAAGCTGGCTTGAGAAGATGCCTCGAAGCCTGAGTCATCCCCGTCATCCTCCTTCTCCTCGACAACAACAGTCATGACCTTTTCTTCATCCTGGTCAGGCTCATGTATCTCTTCGATTCGGGCATACATTTCTGGTGATTCGCCCGTAGCTCCATCGTGCTCACCAAACCAGGAGACATGTACTACCATCGGCACGTTGGATTCGACCGAAGTGCCTGGTTCGGATACTTCACCTTCAAGGCCTTCTTCTGCACTCTCTTCATCATCTGCATCGGGGTCCATCTCTTCGTCAAGTTCAGCCCCGTCTTCACTCCCAGATTCAACGCCCTTCTCCACTTCATCAGTGGTGTCACCCTGCTCGCGGCCGAGGGAGGCGAGATAGAATTGACCGTACTTCGAATCAGGGGTGGCAAGCAGAGCTTCGTGTGTACCCGATTCCACATTGGTACCATCTTCAAACAGGATTACCTGATCTGCCTTGAGGCATGCAGACAGGTCATGCGTAATGTGAACGACAGTGCATTTGCCACGCAAGGCCTCAAGCTGGTCAAAGACGGCTCGAGAAGCGATTGGGTCAAGCTTGGCAGTCGGTTCATCGAAAATGCTGCGTTAATGCGATCATCTCGTCAGCTAGCTCGTCACTGGGTAAAGTGGCAAGTGGTCATTATCCAAGTGACCACTTACCGGAGATCAGCTGATTTCTTCATCATCGCTCGAGCTACAACCAATTTCGACCATTCACCAGGAGAGAAAGCGCAATCTTTGTTCTTCAGTCGGCCGGATCCGACTACGGAATCATCATATTCATCTTCAATCTCAATGTCACGTTCGACTTTCTTGTCATAGTCAGCCTCCCAAGGATCATAGCCACCCGTTGTAGTTTCCTTGATATAGTCTTTTAGCAAGCTCCGGGGTGTATCGTCTGCTGGATAGGGACCTAGACGAGCGTCCAGGCCCTTCGTAAACTTGGCAATGACCTTGTCTGCACCGGTGATTCTCAAGCATTCTTGCAATCTCTCTTCATCATGCATGTTGGTAACATCGCCTGTGTGGAGCCATTCTCGGATCGTAAAGTCAAGCGGGTATGTCTCTTGAAACTGGCAGCTGATATGTGAATACAGATCGGCGGGGTTATACTGCTTGGCATCCACGCCATCTACAGGTGCACCGGATATGGTCAGCTACGAAAGCCGCTGCGAGATTAAGTGACGAAAAACTCACTAATCAAGACCATGCCATCGGTAGGGTCAACAATGCGTGTCATAAGGTTGATGAGGGTGCTTTTTCCAGCACCATTATACCCAACTATGCATACAAGACTACCCGGTTTGATAGTGAAGTTCACTTTGGTGAGGGCGTGCCTGTCAGAGTCCGGATATTGGTACTCCACATCCCGGAACTCGATTCCCATCTAGATGAAAAGCGGTTCTCTGAGTTAGCGAGAGATAGCGAAGAAATTTGAAAGTGGTCAAGGGTCTGCTCACGCCGACAATATCATCTCCCTTCTCTGTCATCTTGATAATTTGCCTTTCGTACTCTGTCGGAACAAGCGGTACCTTGAGCCAGGGTTTCAAATCCAAGACTTTATAGTATTGAAGGATGTCAGAGCAGTGTTGTCTGCAATCGAAAGGCACAGAAGAAACAGGCCTCAGCCATGCCACATGACTAACACAAAGCGCTTTGTCCACTTGAAAGACCTCACCTGATATCGTCAAGGATGTAAAAGAAACTTCCGATTTCATTGGCCAGGGAAGATGTTGCAGTTTCCATAAAGGTTAGCATATCAGTCGTAAAGGGTTTCTTGACCAGTCCGGAAGCACCACGAGCCGACGACGTGCGAGCAGACGCTCTTATCGCAAACATGGCATAAATAGCAGGAGTAGAGAAACTGTTCAGGTATGAGGTAGCTCTTCTCAACCCTGATGCTTCTCTCATGCGGGACGTCCAAAGATCACCCAACTTCTCATCGGCTTTGTTGTATTCGTCGAGGAGATATGCCGGCATACCGAGCAGATTATCCTCTGGGACACGCGCAATCGCTTCTGCCCAAAGATGCTCCATACGCTGATAGTCAACATTCGTTACGCCCGAGTAGACGCCAGAATCTGTTCCATGGGGGGAAAGAAAGGTCAGCTCCTGTAGGCCATGGGCGATGATATATCTATAGATTCGAACGGAATACACACCACCGTAGAATAACCATTGTGCCGACTTGACGAAATTAGCTATTAGACCGATAACGAACAAGTCCGCATTGTCCCTGTTCACGCTTCTTCTGAGGTATTCAGCTTGAGTAACAACGCCCGCAAAGGTAGAGACCGCTTTTATAATGTCTGCGACGACGGTAAAAGCTTTATCTGAGCCTGCTCGAGCATTTTCTGCTGCTTCGTGTATCAACTTGTTGTTCATAGGATCAGTAGCTGCCGGGTAGTCCAGTTTGGCCAATACACCAAGTAAACGAGATGTCAACATCGCACCAAATTTGCGTTGTAGAATGCCTGTATTCTTGACGCTGTCCATGGCAGGAAGAAATGGCTCATCAGTCTAGCTCTAAATACTGTGTAAGGGAGGTATGAAATAGGACAACGGCCTTCACACTCACAAGAAAAGTTGGATTGGTCTAATCCCGGAACTCAGCAAACCAGCTAGCATGACGAAAAGCGATAGCTTCAGTTTGTCCACGCGGCCTGTTTCGATAGCTTGGTCTACCATCTGTCTCATTCTAGCTGATGCCCATAACCTGACCAGGGGTATCTGAGATTGGATTAGCTTGTAAGCTAGCAAGATACACATTCTCCAAGGCGCTAAAAGGAAAGACTCCTTTGCATATCTAGCGAGGGGAGGAAGCCATTTGTCACTTTGCAGCAACCATCTATACGACAGCCGGCAGTATTAGCAAGGTACTGTTTCGGCCATAGAAGCAAGGAGTGGTGAGGAGATTTGCTCACCGGGCAAGCCGAGCAGGGAAAGTTCTACTCCTGCCGCTTTTTTCTACCCTTCTAATAATAGTAAAGACACCATCTTGATGTACTGAATATCCAGGAACAGCAAGTGCTTCTATTTGTCTTTCCAGTTCTTCCTCTTCTGGAGTTTTTGCCTTTTTCTTGACCTTTATCTCGTTGAGGCTGTCCATACCAGGGGGAATGGCATCGCTGAGATCGGATGAGATGGGTGCAGCTGAGAGATCCAAGCCAGGTGTGGAGATGCATGAGACACGCTTGCTCGGCTGGGCTAGTGCTGCTGGATCAGCAGGGGGCGTGACCCCGGGCAGGTCAGCTATGCTGATCATGTCCAAGTAGTAAGTTCAGTTAGGTGAGCGGAGACGAGGCGGTGGAATCAAAGCCTCAGACGGCTGATACAAGTATATAGACCTCCGCTTCTGCCTTGCTCCCCAATCGTAGAGTCTGGCTGGTGTGGTATGTATGTTATGTGTGTCATGGAGATACAAGAGGAGAACCAAGAGGCTTCGTCCAGATTCAGACTCGTCCAAGTCCACGCAGAGGCTAATCTCCAGCCGCCTGTGAGGCTGTGCTTCCGTCTGCAGTTATGCAAGGATGGACGGAAGTCTGCAGGACGGGCTGCCAGCCGTGATTGTGGCGAAAAGCGCTGCAGAACAAACAACTCAGCGAGTTTGCCGGCGAGGTTGCGGACAGGAGTGCGCAGCTGCTTGATGACTGATTCAGTCTCGGTCCCCTCGCATGAGCGGAGGTACTGTGTGGGCTGGTCCAGATATGAATGTAAACATGATCATCGACGACAGTGCTAGCTCGGTCCTCTTCAGTATCGGCATTGAAGTAATAGCAATACGGTCGTGGCATGGGCATCACCATGGATTGCTTGTCCTGTGTAGCATTTGCTGGTCTGGCGAGGCCGCGTCGTGGTCATCACCATGATTGACGTGTAGATACTACTGGTATGGCCACAAGCAGTGATACACACGCGGCGAGCACCCGCGGGCAGTCCCGGAATCTCGTCTGGCTGGCCGGCCCAGCAGGTCCCGCCGGCGACTTCCGTGCGGCGAGTGTGCGCCACCGTCTGCCGCCTGCGCGCTGATCTCGTCCAATCGCAACGGCAGCAATCGAATCCATCGGTCAGCCCAGCAGCTGCACTCGAGCTTCAACAGGCCGCATCGCTTCTCGTCCATTCAATCAAAGCACACCCGCCCTGTTCAGCCATGGCATCCCTCGCTGCCCCGTCCATCCTCCGCTTCTCTGCAAGACGCGCTGCGCAGGTGGGTTCACGCCTGCTTTCTCGGTCTCGATGCTGCCGGGGGAGTGCTGCTGTCCATCGAGCTTCATCAGCTTGCAGGGGATACTCAGTCCACCTGTCGTGTCTGGAGACACACCTTAGCCTGCCATATCAGAGGCTGACAGCTGCTCCTCCATCTCCAGCCCGCACTCAGAGCATGCCTCTCCACCAGCGCTCCAAGATCGCTGGCAACTCCAGTCGATGAAAAGCCCAAGAACCTCAAGACCTTTTCAATCTATCGATGGGTATGTCTTCAATTGCATTGGTGCTACGTATTCACTGCTCTGGCGTCCTCTAACACCCCGCCCCTGCCTTTTCCTTAACGATAGAACCCAGACAAGCCAACCGAGAAGCCTATAATGCAAAACTACAATCTAGACCTCGCTCAATGCGGTCCTATGGTTCTCGACGCTTTAATCAAAATCAAGAACGATATCGATCCTACGTTGACGTTCAGGTGGGTTTGCATTGCCCTGCGTGTTGCAGCACTTCTCCCAGCGTTTCTGACATTCTCCCCATTCGCTCCTTGCAGACGATCGTGCAGAGAGGGCATTTGTGGATCGTGCGCTATGAACATTGACGGCCAGAACACACTCGCTTGCTTGAAGCGCATCAACACTGATGGACCAAAGCCAGTCAAGATCTACCCGTTACCACATAGTGCGTTGCATTCACGACTCGCCTGACACTCCGCCAGACGCGCATCCGGGCCTTTCCGCCACTAGCCAGATCATACTGACATTGTGTATCGCCATTCCCAGTGTTCATTGTCAAGGATCTCGTAGCAGACATGACCCAATTCTACAAACAATACAAGTCTATTCAGCCCTACCTACAATCCGATGCACCGGACGGAGTCGAGCATCTCCAATCACAAGCAGACCGAAAGAAGCTAGATGGAATGTACGAGTGCATTCTGTGCGCGTGCTGCTCGACATCTTG
This sequence comes from Cystobasidium pallidum, assembly GCA_001599955.1. Taxonomy (NCBI): domain Eukaryota; kingdom Fungi; phylum Basidiomycota; class Cystobasidiomycetes; order Cystobasidiales; family Cystobasidiaceae; genus Cystobasidium; species Cystobasidium pallidum. The sequence goes on from BCIL01000015.1 coordinate 281,060, forward strand.
CCCTTCGTACTGGTGGAATCAAGATGAATACCTTGGGCCAGCTACACTCATGCAAGCCTATAGATGGATCGCAGACTCAAGAGACACTAAATCCGAGGAGAGAATGGCTAAACTGCAAAACGATCTATCGTTATATCGATGCCATACTATCTTCAACTGCACAAAGACTTGCCCTAAGGGTTTGAACCCGGCCAAGGCAATCGCTGCGATCAAGGCCGAAATGGCCATGTCATAGTACTATTCTATGCAGGTCGTTGTCAACATCGCACCGTGGATGCATTCTTTGTACACGTTTGAATCTGTCGAGTAGTACCCTGCGACACCGATGCCTTTCAACTTTTTGAAGGACCTGATGGTGCTCTGTTCTTGTATGCAATATATCGTCGTCATTTCAAGTTATTTCGCTTGCTAGACAATCGTTCAAACTACGCGAGCATTCATACACTCCCATACATCCATGAAGGAACGCTAACAGGTCTGCCGGGGCTCTATCTCCACTGCGAGACTGTCAGCGTGTTGTGCCAGAGTTGGCAAGCCTCGATTTAAGCCTACACGCCTGTGGGGTATTAAAAGACTAGATTATTAATGTCTGTACACAGGGTCTCCCAGGAAAATGGGGCTAAATAGCTACATCATGACAAGATACGCGGTAACGATACAGCTATGATTAGTCCCCTGCGGGGTGTCGATATACGGATTGTCGGTCCTTTGGCATATGTATAGACTTGGGTAAACTCAAGTTGGATGCGTGCAGCGGGAAGTTTGGTTATACACGGATTGGCACAGATAGTCGCCCAGGAATGGTTTCAGAAAAGTGGAGAAGAGTATCGCAGGATTAGGACAGCCCAGTTCATTATTTCCATCGTGTCCTTCTTCCGAAGATCAAGCAAATAAACCCAGTTCTTCCGCCATCCTGGAACATTTCTCACAATTCCTGAAACCCAAGGGTTCTTCCCGAGTAACGCCATCATTAGCTGCCAACTTCAAGTTTGAGCATTTAGCTTGAATCAAAGTTTCCATGTACACTTTGTGTGACGTTTCTTGAAAATAGTAGCATTTGCCTCTGGCTTGTTGCCATGCGTAAGTGAAAATTAGACTGTTTTGCTTTTGTTGTTTTTTCATATGCGTTCTCCACTATAAATACAGCGGGTATTTTTCGATCCGCAACGAGTGATAGTATTAGCGTCAGCTAAACGGTGACAATGGCCTCCTTCCAAGCGCTGTTGGTAATCGGTGGCGAGCTCTGCGTGGTTTCATTGTTACTTACCAGCCTATCGACAGAACGTGCGTCCAAAAGGTCTATTTCATGTGTCGCAAATTGCATGATATCTCCCTTTGCTGTTAGATGGAGCGCTTCGTTTGCTAGATCAGCTTTATCTAGAGTACTACATCTTGCCCATAGAATGAAGGCTTGGTTGACCGGCAGGGTAGGTAGCATCCGTCTGACCGCGAGATGAAGGTGGAATTGTCAGAACAGGTAGACAGCATGTATGCTTCTCCTGAAACTTACCTCAGTCGTGCCGTGTAGATATGCTCTACCAGACCCATGCCATATTTCAAAGACGCCTCCAACGCTTTCAGCACGTCTTCAAACCCCATCGAGTCAACATCCGGATATTCATCATAAAAAAATGGCAATACTAATTCCAGAGTTCTAGCATCTTCAGAGAGACTTATAACAGGTATCGCTTCTTCTTCTGTTACTGTATTGCTTTCAGGTGATAAGCTGCCAATTTCAAACATGTCCTCGAATACTGAACTTCCGGCAAGTCGAGCCTTGTGGGTCTTGAAGTCTATTCCGTCACTTGTTCGAATGATGAGATCGCTCGTCGACCAGAATCTACCGAAACGCGGCGACACTGTGCCTCCAGGAGGAGGAGAAGTCTGTCCTCTGTCTGAGTTATCATCGCTTGTTGAGGTAAAGGTAATTGAACTTCCATTGCTGCTGCCGCTACTTGCGGTTGAGGCAAACGACCCTGCTGGTGATAAGGACATTCTCGATAGAGCACTGGGAGCCTGGTACCTCTGCTGGAGTGGTGAGGAAGGAAAAGGAGCTGGCTAGGACGATTATTGGTTAACTTTATTTGGTGGATATGCTTTAGATCCAGAATGACTGTAAAGGTGTCGATGAACGAATATAATCCAAACTGAGATCATCGGATGTTTCACTCTTTGCGCATTATCAGTTCTGGTCAGGTGCCGACAGATTTGCCGATCATCCAGGCAGCATATCCGGGCAGCCGTATCATGGCTAGTGCAAGCATATTCGGGAAGCCCAGATAGCTACGATAAGGGGTGTGGGGTCCAGGACTGCGCTCCCTTACCTCCACTCTAATGCACCCGTCCATCCTGCCCGTACGCTGAGGACGTTTGTCCGGCGGTGTGCATGTCATATAGCTCGGAGATGCAGCGGCGAGCGTTCCGAAATTCCGGCAGCCTCGACACCCTCACGGTGGTCTGATAGCAGTCCGGATCCCCGAGCTGCATATCTGGCCGGATGGGCTGATAAGCACGCCTTCAACATAACGAACGAAGGGTCAAAGGTGCAACAAACTAGTATCCTCGTCTAGGTTTGCACTCGTCACATGGGTCAACAGCCTCCATGAACCATGCCGACGGCCGAAAACATATCCGGGACTTACTGGATGGAGAGACCAGCCGGGCTTGCAGGCTGCACGATTGGAACGGAGTCTGTTGACTGTACACCGAGATGTCCACTGTATATACATACGCACACATATCTCCAGCATCATGCCCTTGCTGCCCGTCATTGCACGCAGGCCGCCCCGTTGTGTGCTCACCTGACTGACGGGTGCACGGCGTGCAGACGTCACTGTCTGGTCGAAAGAGACGTCAAGCTTTGCATGACCGCAGCTGGACTTTGAGCCAGGATCATGCACGGCTTTCAGAGCAGTGAAGACTCCATCTTCAACCAACTCATATACTTGTATCGCAGGCATCACAACTGACAATCAAGACCTCCGTTACCTTAATCACCAATGGTCGCTTCTAGGAGTATCGGACGTAAGAGACGTGGCGCACCTAGAAACAGGAGCTATACTGCGGTCCATGAAAGCGCAGTCGTCGGTGGTTTGATGGGTAAGCAGTCCTCACGATGGCTCTGCAGGACCCCGGTGTGATGTTCAATACCGACCGCCTTCCCATCCCCCACAGGTACCATCAACAACCCGAAGACGACCAAAGAAGGAGCCGAGAGGGCTAGGGCTGAGCTCAAATACCAACATGTATGCTTATCCGTGCCACCTGTCCCAATGTCAGGTGCTTGGCAGCGCTGACACTCACTTGCTCGCTTCCCTACAGGGTATAAGCAATCCACCCAAGCGAAGATGGATCACCGACCTGAAACGCTTTCTACACATTGGCACAGGACATCGTCATAGTCTAACACATGCGCACAGAAGGTATTGAAGACCGATTCTCACGGACATGTACTATCGCCCCTTGCAGTTCACAGCAGTCACAGTCCCGCACCTCCTGTAGCCATATTTCCGAAGTTTTCGCACCAGATTTCCAGTCTTTCTAGCCTTGTCCGCAGAATACGTGTAGCCATAGTACAGTTACTACCTAATCCATTTTCCAGCTTTGCGTATTAAGACTCTGAAGAAATGGATCATTCCCGGGCACGTGCCTTCACAGTGACGACCATGTTATCTGCATGACACGACAAGTACATCGAGCCAGCCATGCCCTCAGCACTTTTGAACTTAGTACTCGACACGTGCTTATGCCAAACTTGTAGATGCGTAGCTCTCTCGCCAACAGTCTACCTATTGTAGCATGCCACGTGCCCATTCTAACGGTGACCGCACCCGCGAGACGTTGTGACCATGTTTTGGTTTTTGCTACCAGGGTACCATCTCAGTTCCCGTTAAGGTATGCTATCCCTTGAGTAGAGCTCTCTAAAGCTCTTTCAGTTCCATTTGTTCAGCTGTCCGAGGGGAGACAGGACCTTTTTCGGCCTGTCATATAGCATGCCTAAGGCTGCGTTATGCATTTTCTCGATAACATGAAAGGGCATAAGATTGAATCACTCATTGTGTCACTCGAGTGTGGTGACCGGTGTCGAGCATCCTACATAGGGCAGACTGACTAAGACTTCGAGGGTGCCTAACTTAAACTTAGCGAAGTAGTCAGGTGGCCATGTAAGCGACATCGCCAAGATGAAGGAGGAGATTAGTTTGTATTCTCGCGAGCTATCGCTTTATGTAGCTAAGCAACGTTTGCGACAATTTGCCTTTCTGTAACCTTCCTTGCTTGCAATTGTAGTCCACTTGGAAGGGGCATTTACAAAGCCGGGACCATTGGCATGGGAGTTGAGTCTTTTGAGATGTAGGAAGAGAATGGTTGAAAACTCGCCGTATTTGATGGAATTTAAGACAATAGCCAACACAGGTCGTTGCCTCCTCGAGTCCGAAAAGTTGATCAACCAACACTTCGACCGGTCGTTCAATCGGCTTGTTCAGCGCGCGCCAACACAACCTCAAGGTACACTCGACGGTAGCAGTTGAAAGAAGAACGCTTGAGCTGTGTCGTCTTTGAGCACCATGTCGGGAGACGATGAAGACAGGTTGGACTTCGGTGAAGACGAAGAACTCGAAGATCAGATCTCGTTAGGGGATGCGGATGAAGCACCAGGGTGGCAGGGAGCTCAGCAACAGGATATGCAAATAGATGCACAAGTAGTCAAACAGCCGTCAGACAGTGATGCTGGCCAGGTAACAGGACCTGCAAGTCAGGCCGTCAGCGAAGAAAATAGCAAAGAGGCCTCGCTTCCCGCTGGCTGGGTCACCCGAGTATCGCGACAGGGCGAGATGTACTATTTTCACGAAGCGACTCTTACCTCTCAATGGGATAGGCCAACGGCCCCTATGAAGGCCGGCCCTCAAGCTGTTGAAAGTAAATCGCCTGCCCCGACCAGATCTGAGCCAGTGCAAGACGTAGCAGCAGCCTCCACATCCCAGGGTATGTCGCTCTACTCGTTGCAGGAAAGACGCGCACCAGCAAAACAATCAATCACACCGGAACTTATCATTGACTATCTTCCTCATTCTGCCATTTTCCCCTTGTCGTACATGTCCGAATCCGTGCCCGCAACCCCTGTATGCTGGCATGTTCCGCTTCTGGCTCGCATGATCTACTCCTCGTAACGCACTCGAAACGCAGACTCTGCAAAAGCGAACGTCACATCCAATGCTTCACGTGAAGCAGCTAGTAGTACAAAGTGGGGTAAGCCAGATCAGCCATCTTAACCTGCAGTTACCTCTGGATGTCAGACACCCTGGCCTCAGGCGCGGACTTGTTGCTCGCGGGTGACACAGAAGCCTGTAACAGCATACACGCCAGAGACAGGTTACCTGTCGCAGCAGACACAGACAGCCCCACGGTGGATCTGGCGTAGGCTCTGAACCCGTTGCATCCGCCTGGGAATCGACCCTCTGAAACGATCTCGCACTCACATGATTTCCCTTCATCCTCTCATTACCACGATCTGCCATTTCGATAGGACGACAATCGCAACCTTTAGAAGCTCAGGCTTTTCCATCAAGAGCTGCGGAAACTGCGGACAAGCCCAAGTCAGCTCGCGAGGTAGCCGAAGCTGCTGGGGCTAGACAATCGGCTTCAAGTTCCGGTACGGCCGTATCTCGCCTTCGACATCTCACCGCTGTCATCCTCCCCCTGATTACATGATCCATGTCTTTTGCATATTCAGACAAATCCCGTTTGCCAGGTGTGTCGGACAAAGTCACTGCAGATCCGACTGGACGAGCAAGCCCTGCTATTCCAACTGGACCTCGTAACGCAAGAGATCCCCCTACTGGGCCCCGTAATCAGCCACAGGATTCGGCTCGATGGCCAGCGCGAGATTCACAAAGCAGCCAGCCTAAGCTATCGGCAACCTTACCCACCGGTCCAGCCGCGGATCGAAATCGCGGCAGAGGATTTCCGCCTACGGTAGATCGCACTTCTGATAGGGAGCCAGTTGGCCCAGCATCCGTCGTTGCGAGGCATAACAATGCCGTCCATCGTGGAGATAGTGGATGGCCGTCGAGAGAGCCAGTTGGGCCACCAGCAGACTTGGTTCGAGCTTCGAATTCTGGCTTCCGAGTAAATTCGGCTTCGCGAGATATGCGAGATCGAGATTACGACGATAGCCGCAGATTGCTTAGGGACGATTCTGCATTACGAGAGCGGGCTCCAGATTCCGGATATCGCAACACGGCAAACAGCGCTCGAGACACTCGCGCAACTGGGCGAGACCCACGAGATGAAGGCTGGTCACGGAGACCTCCTCGTGAGGACTTTCCCGTCGACATTGTATGTGTCTTTCTACGATGAGAAGCGCCTGGTGGTGACTGAGCTCGTGTTTGTCTTTGTGTATCCTCATTAGGCCCCTCGCCGGCGCGATCCTTCCCCTCCCCGAAGACCTCGCTCACCCCTACCCGCTCGTCGAGAAAGTGCTTTAGCGAATGAGCGCAGACGACGGAGCCCTTCTCCCCCACCTCGTATTGTTAGGGACCATGCGGAGACGTTTGCTCGGCCGCCGCCGTCGAGAGACTATGGAGCGAATGCAGATCGCAACCCGAAGAGACCTAGGAGAAGTCCATCCCCTCTACCTATGCGGAAGTGGGCTGTGCGTGCGATAACACCTCCCGTCGCTGCCGGAGATGCTAGCGCATCACCTGAGAAACTCGAGCACAGAGCAGAAGTACCAACCCCTACAGCACAGAAGGGGAATGGCGTGTCCGAGTCGCGGACTGCAACTGCACAAGATACTCGATCTGAAGTATCTGCGGCGTCGACTACTGTACCAGAGCAGGAACCGAAGGCCGAGGGGGGGCCGACGAAAATGCAACACGAACTCTCACTCGGTTCTGAATACCCAGCCCGGCAGCCTGCTCGAGGTAGTTCGGAATCGGGAGAAAAGCAGTCCGAGCCAGCGGGCGCTCCCCCTCCCCCGATAAAAAGGGAAAAACGACCCGAGTCACCAGGTCTGGCAAGTAGGTTGGATAGACCACTTTCCCAACCAACGCCTCGCGATGCACGAATACGACGTGGAAGGACACCGCCGCCTACTTGGTCATCGCGGCGCTCACCTTCACCGGATGCCCAGCGCAGGAGGCCTGCTGCTCAACCTGGTCCTTCCCTCGCCGAGCGGATGGGAGGAGGACAGCGAGGCGAGCCTTCCCTTCTGTCGCGTTTGGGACAGAATGGTAAGGGTGACAACAACTGGACACGAGCCCCACCGATAGAAAGTCGACCATCGAAGCGGAGCAAGAAGGATGACACCGAATATCTGGACCAGCGCTCGGAGGATTTCCAAAAAGACGCGGACCAGCTATCTCGTCGCATTCAGGCTCCACGATCACGATCGCAATCGCCCAACAGAGGTTCTCAAGGTATAACCATCATGGGAGCCGGCCGAAGTAGACTTCCGCCGCCTTCACTGGAGCGCAGGGTCGCGGAGGGGGACTCAAGTATGGGTCGTAATACAAATGATGCTTATCAGGGTCGAAGCACTCAACAGTCATACGACCTAATCGGCACTGAAGTAACTGCGGAGCTGTCGGTCGGAGCGAAACCTGGAAATACATCTGTGCCATCGAGCAACGGTCTTACCCCGAGACCTGCAGGATTCGCTAGCCTACCTCCAAGACCACCAGTCGTTGTCCCGCCTCCAGACTACAGCACTGTAAGAAGCCAGCACAGAGGGGGCTCCACCACACCCAACCCCGCTTTACTGGACAGTTATAGACCTGGACCCCCTCCACGACGGCCAAGCTCCAGAGGACCTCCAGTACTAGACTCGTATCAGCCTGCGCCTGCAAAGGAGGCATTGGTCCTAGATCGGTATGTACCTGGACGAGAACCACTTCCAAGTCGCGGAGCTCGGGTAAGTCGTAACCTAGTTAGTCCCGCCCACTAAAGCTTGCTAACGATTGCATTGTAGCCACGATCCCCTCCACCCTTCCGTGGGCCACCCAGGCGAGACTACCGATGATGTAAGTGAGAGCTGGAGATTCTGCTTGACGTTCGCATGTTGCCCTCCATCAATATAGCAAAGTGTGCTGCATACACGTGCATTTGTGCAGCCACAGATATGATTCAAAATATGCCATGTTGCTGCTTTGAGGAGTCCAAACAGGTTTGGTACGAATACGGTGCCACTGTATTCAGATTAAGTATAGTCGTCTTTAAGACTGGATCCTTCGCTTAGGCGAAGGCCTCCCCTTCGTCACGTGGCTGGAGAGGCATTCTGGTTGTTGAACTCGGATTGTCTAGTAGCCTTTTCGGTGTAGATGCTACACGTGCTCGAGTCCTGGTCTGCAAGCAAAGCGTTACAAGCCTGGAGGTTTACAAGAAACATGCTTGACATTGCATTACTGCCATGCCAGCCGCCCAATGGTCTCGCAAGTATGGCCAGCTGTTGTCGCATCAGTAATAGTACATTCCGACCCCATGGTCGAAGTTGCGAAATTCTTCACAGACTCTTTTGAGCGAAATATATTCCCGCAGTCCTCGATTTTGACTTGATATGGATCTACATTTACCAATCGATGAGGGAACTCGTAATGCGATTTTTTCGGGAACCACAGGAGCTGACACAACGCGCGACATGAGGTGATTGAGCTTTGGGCCGAATCTTAAAGAGACATGAAGTCGTTCAGCCACCACAGAACTTCGATGAGCCAGCCTGCAAATTCAGTGTCGTACGCAAGAAGCGCGTAGGCGGATGCCGGACGCGCGCATGAACAGCGAGGCATTGGAACACGTAGCAGCGACCAAAGGTACAGAGACCATTGCGTTGGCGAGGCTTGCGCGTGGGGAGGAAATGAGTCCGTTGTCTACGTATGAGCCTGCGAAGCTCCTTACGACTATACGCTCGCCTGAAATGGTAGAGGATCAGGAATGATGACAACGCCAGTGTTGCAGCTTAGGTTCACGCGTACGGCGTACTGATTCTCGACAGCACCGCGTCGCGGTCCATGCACCAACGGAACACGTCTCGCTTGGAATGGTCACCTCCAACCAAAGTTTGTTCAGCCGAACAACACTCGCTTACGAGGTCTTGGCGATAACAATGCCCATCCAGTGCACAGCTCTGATAAAAAGGATGGGTCTAGACCAACTGCTTGAAAGGGTCAGTCTCACCGTCGAACGAAGACAAATGGAGTCGAGCCGGTAGAGCGCAAATAGGCCACCCGATTGTTCTGAGCCGTGATACCCGCGGTGGTGCGCTGGGGGTTATAAAAGAGAGGGATTCTCTTGCGCTCGCTCTTCTCTTCTCTCTTTTCTTCTTTTCATCCATACATTTGATAATCGCCCGTCCATTATGCACTGCTTGTGCGGGTGGGCCTTAACGACAACGGCAACTTGAACTCCGAAGCTCAAGACACACGTGCCGGGAGGACCCCACGAAAGATGATGGCCCCAGTGAGTGCTACGGAATGAAGGCGCCAGCAGACGGTAAAGGGGCGGCCTCATCAGGACATAGTCCCGGGGGCCAACGCCGTCCCCAAGAGCTGGGCATTCTGGTCTCCTGGGCGCTGGGGCGATGTCACCACCCCTTCTTCCCCCTCCCATTCGCTCCTCTCCGGCCCTTCCCCCTTTTCGGTATCCTATATTACCCGAAGCCCCGGTCAATGATAAAAAATAAAATGGAAAAAAGGAAGGGTTCATTGAACCCTCTCCTAGCGCGCTAATGTTTTTTCTGAGACCAAGGGCAGCCCCATTCCACCTTTTTTGCCCCCTCTGCCTCTTGTTGTACCTTCTGAAGTATTTTTTCAGAAGGTACAACAAGGGGCAGAGGAGGGCTTTGTTTGTTTGTTTAGCAGCGGACGGGCAGCAGCGTTAGTGACAGTGAAGATGTCAAAATTAGTACAACGATCTTGCAGATTAGGGGCGCGAACATATCATGTATCTTGCAACAGTTGCTTTTGTCGTCTCCAGCTCAAGTATCTGGCGATGCAGCTCGCATCGAGCACAGAGAGCCGAAGAGTCACTTTTTACGTTTTCCTACCTAACTCTCCATTGCTGTTCTCGTCATGAGAGGCTTTGCCTTCGCCCGATTGTCTGACTTCTCGCTCATTAGCCGACAGTCCGGCCATCTTGGCGCTGAGGCCAGAGATAGTCGGCGTGCTGGCCTTGCAAGTTCAAGCAGATACCTGTGGGCGATCTGATTTTACACAGCGCTACGCATTGCTACCGTGCTCGGATGAGTACTATGTTGCGCTATGAAATCTTGAGTAGCTTTGCGATAGCTCATACAGCCCTTGAGCCAATTGCGTTCACGCCGCGAGGAGCGTTCCGAGGTCGATGTTATTGGCGAAAGGTCCGCCGACTGGCTAGCCTCTGTCGAATTCAGCAATAGTTCATTTTGGTCTCATTTCACCATCGCGTCATTCTTGACAGACTCCAGTGACACTTGGTTTGCCGGAGCATATTGACCCATGCAATGCACTTCGTACAGGGTTCGATGGGCTGCCGAGCGTTTCTGCGGGGAAAAATCCATAGTTTGGTCTATACATTGATTGACTGAGCGTCGAATACAGCGCGGTCAAGTATGGTGCTGTTGAACGGTTCTTGACGTGTGACTGACTTCCTATCACTTCTACCTTCCACCTGATGTCCGATCACCTGCGTGATTAGGAATAGTTGGCTCCCTGGTTATATATCTTGGAAGGAATGCACCCAAGAGCGCGTACTAACGGGCTTGACATGATTAGAAGGGTATTTTACACGAGGAACGGATTTGTACTGAGTTTACATAGCTACATGCATTACTTCCGCTGACGTTCAAAACGGACTGGTCTACAAATAGACAACACTACTTACAGGACAATGCATTATGCTAATCATTGCTATAGATGAAGGCTCACTTCACATTGATCGGGAGCGTACGCCCGCTGCAACAGGCTAGTATCATAGCGGAAGTTTGCTTAGCAGCTGCAAGATGACCACGAAGACGAGCTTTGGCTGTCCAAGTTTACAGTGCCTGGGAAGCCGCCGGGTACAGTTGACTGTTTACTTTGATGAGACTTATTCCACAGCTCCGGTCGAGCAACGATCTGAGCACAGTCAAATCCTTCAGTATTCGTTGGATCGGCCATCATGCCCAGAGCACCTCCTAAGGGCAGACTACCGGGGAAGAGCAGGATAGTATCTTACCTCGTCAACTAGCTGATCAAAGACATCCTGCACACCTTCGTTACGCTTAGCTGAAACTTCCTTGAACAAAGCTCCTTTCGACAGAGCAAAGTTCTGGCCTTCTTGCTTCGAGACTACCCGAGCCGATTCCTGGTGATAACATGCTATTGTTAGTTAGATATCGTCGGCAGGGGTTTGGGGTGGCGAGTGTTATCTTGCCTTATCTGTTTTATTGGCAACAAGATACTTGACTACGCCCTGAGATGCGAATGTCTCGAGTTCGGTGAACCAGGTACTAATGAAGGAATAGTCAGAATGATTTCGTCCGAAGGTTGGCGTCGCCATCCAAGAACCACAGTACTCACTTTAGTGCATCGAAAGTCTCCCTATTTGAGATATCATACATCAATATAACGCCCTGTGCGCCGCGGTAATAGCTTGAAGTTAACGTGCGAAACCTTCATTGCCACGGAAAACGCGCGAAGTTTCAGCACATTGGTGTTGGTCACCTTACAAACGTCCGACAACGCTTCTTCCGCACCTTTCTTGGCCCGCGGTATCCCAAATACTGAGCTTGAATCGGCGTCCGGAAGGTCGATGATCCAACATCTTCAGCTTGAAGTCAACTCCAATAGTGGAGGATATCTCGTCGGAGGATAGGAAGGTATCATCTGTGAAGCGCAATAGTAGCGATGATTTGCCAACGCTCGAGGATCCTATCAATAGGAGCTATTGACGTAGGGGTGTTCCGGCAATATGAAGTGCAGCGTGTTCGGAGCCAAGACGTTAGAGTCGGCGTTATAGTGAATAGAATACATCTGTCCATCAGCATGCTATCGGTCGCCCATCACGCAGGACGCTCTCTGCAAACAGTTCTAACTGACCTTCAGCGTCACTGGTGGCTGAGCCGAAGTGGATGCTGCCGGCTGTGGAGTAGCCATAACGACGCAGGCCAACAAGCGACCGCTCGTGCAATGACCTGGTACTCGATGAAGTCCTGGTAGGCTAAACAGTTGTAGTAGTCCTGCAGCTTCCGATTGCTCCAAGAAAACAGGTCGATGACGGTGTGCAGGACTTCGTGCTTCTCCCAGCAAGGCAATCGGCGAGACACAAGCAGAAGCACGGCGACGGAGGAGGTCAGAGGGGACAGGAAGGCCGCTAGCACGTGGTATTCAGAAGCGCAATGGCGTCTCACATCCCCCATCCGCACTCCAGCCAGCACAAGGTCAGCGCGCAACTGTCCGGCCGTTTGAGGAGAAAACAGCCAGCCTGCATATGCATGTGCAAAGAAGCCATTCAGCTGATGCACCTTATATCATTTATACTACTCAAATCGCTCATAGGGTCGGGGTTATGCATTCTCGCTGAATCTTGTTCGCTCGCTCGGATTGTGGTCGCTTGGGGCGACCTTTCCAAGCGATGTACAGAAGGTGAGACCCGGTCATTAGGAGGTTATATATGGCGTACATCATCGGGCGACTGAAGACTGACCGGTGTATCTATCTGGTCTACAGCCAACCTACCTCTGTCTAAATCCCGCCAACAATGCTATCGACTGGTCCGAGCAGTTGCGCAAGTATACCAAACACAATTCGGACCATGAAGCTCGCTTGATTGCAGCTTGTACCAGACTAGAGCTCATCGTATGGCGTAGCATAGAAGCTCGAACGACTAGACCTCGTTACCTTGAACTGCAAAAGCGGAGGTTGGACAGGCGGCGCCGCCTCGTGAAACGTGCTACCGATAACGCCGAGCCTGGCAATGATAGTGTAACCGGCGGTCAACTCCCGAACACCTCGCAAGTTCCCGGACAAGAGCATCTACCCCCGCCTCCTGACGAGTTGCTGGTGAAAAAGCAGACTTCCCGCGACGACATCAAGAAAGCTATGCAGGAAGTCGCAGGTTTGCTCAACATCGACGAGAAAGGACCAGCTGTCAGTGTATGCTACATAGCAATTGAGGCGGCACTGCTGATTATTGCAATATCTCAGGCCAAAGAAGCGAGAATATTACTTGCACTAGCCGCATACTCACTTGGCCACTATGCACAATGCCTCGATTCGCTTCCCCCAGACAATGGAGGCTTTGCAGGGAAGAAAGATGCATCTTCGCACGATCTGGACTTGCAGGTCTTGGCTATCGTGCTACGGGGTCAGTCTAAGGCTTCATTGTAGAACAAGACACGAGCAATGCTAAACGAGACCCACATTTATGATCATCAGGCATGGCTCATGAACAGCTGTCACGAGCTAGCCAATCTAATGATCCCAATTTACAGAGCGCCATCGCAGCATATCGGAGTCTGCCTATCGCGCCACCCCCACCTATCCCTGAGGCACAGCGGTACGTGGAAATGGGTCTTGCAAGACTTGCCCTCCTGGAAAGCCCTACGTATGTTACACGCCTTCGCGCAAGCTAACTCAACATCAGCTGATGGTCTCTACGTATAGGAATCTACAAGTGTGCCAGCAACATCTACAAGTGACCTCAACATTCAAGTCTGTATCTCCTGCCAAACGCCTGCTCATGTACAGAACATATTTAACCGCTGTCCTGGATCAGCTGCAAAGTCGAGCGTTGGATGCGACAGTATCGGAGCACAGCGGGGAAACCGACGATATAGACACGACCAGCGTCTTCGCTACGATACAGTCGTATGAGCAACTCCTGCTATCCAATCCCTCGCTGGCTCGCTTCCCAAAAGCTGGGGAGCCAACTGTCAATATGTACGAATACATCGACACCTTATTCGCATTTTGGGACATGGGAATTGTTCCCGGAAAGTATACGGTCGAATCACTTTATCGAGCTCTCGCCAAGACATTCGCATGTCAGCGTCTGCATCGCTATATCGTGATAGTCAGCTCCACCCTATCCTTCATCGAAAATGATCGCGAAAAGGGGAGAGAACATAGCCTGGACGCGTTGCGTAATCTGCGGTTATACATCGCTCTGTTTGAGAAGAGCATGGAAACCGATTCGAAAAGTGTACAGCGTGAACTAAATCAATATCGCCGTGATCATGGCGAACTTTCGAGCAGCGAGGATGACGATGGCGAGGAATCAGGTGGGGTGCCATCGTCATCCGATAAGTCGGCAAGTTACGATCCTGTCGAAAGCGACGATGATTTTTGTAGAGTTGCATGCGTTGGCACACGCATATTGCTTACCGAAAGCAGACTTGATGGCAAGCAAGAGCAGGAGGATGACAGATTGGAATTGGTCGAAGAGGCGTTGACGACCATTGAAAAGGCAAAAAGGGTTCTCGAGAAAGAGACCTCGCGCGATACGGAGAATAACACAATATCGGGTCAAGATACTAGCGCTAAACCTGCAGCAAAACCATCTCATGGAAAATCGCTCTGCAGGGAGAAGTCAGCCGTTAATGCCGAGGTACATATGTGGCTTGGTATTGCCAGAGCTGAATGGGCGTTGGCCGAGGCAGAACCTGAACAAAGTCGGGAAACGGCCACAACAGCACTGGTTGAATTGCAAGCCGCCATCGGTGCTTTACCTCAGCTACCGCCGCATGCCTCTACCGCAATCCCTACATCTCCAATGTCCGAAATGTCAACACCAGCTAAATATGCTGCAGATTCTCTGAGAGCCCTACACGCAAAAGCACTTTACTCGCTTGCCTACGCTCAATTGGAAGCCCGGGACGTCAGAAGTGCTGTAGCTACAGCGAAGTTAGCCATCGATGCAGTGAGCAATCCCGAAGGTACAGATCAATCAAGCTCGCATGCCTCTACACTTTGCGATAATATGAAGATATGGCATCTCTTCGTCCTTGCTTTGACAGCTCGTAAGGACCTGGCAAGAGCGACGGAAGTCGCGAGTCTGGCTCTATATGGTGATGTTGATGACGCTGCAACCATCAACGACGCTCATGACAACGAAGAAGTTCCTGTGAGACCGTCGTTTCTGGCTCACGCTTCTCGAGCGCTGACCGCCGAAGACGCGCCGGCGCCTGCATCGCCGTCCCATCAATTCACAAGAGGCGATGCGCCATACGATCCAAGTGCTACAGGGACCGCCCATAACGGCCTACATCGTGCAGAGTACAGTCCGCCGATCGTAAATGGCGAAGATGCGACTTCTTCTTTCGTTAATGTCCGTATGCCGAATGGATCGAATAGCTCGCCTCCGAACGGAACCAGTGGAAGCACCGGTCGGATGAGTAGCCCGTCCATAGCCGCGAGTTTGCAAGGTTCTACGGCAGGCAGATTTATGGAGAAAAGGCAGGAGCCGATGACACTGCGTACGACCTCGCCGTGGGATGACTTGGAGGCGGAAATAGATCTCATGCTCACAAGAAATAAATGTATAGAAGCTGTGCAAGGGCCGGAAGTTGCGCTTCAAGACTTACAGGCTAACGTCTTTACGCGCTTTTCGAAAAAGCGGGACGACTTGGAGCAAATCGGTACGTGACCCCTTGGCAATTGATGCATGGTACGCTGTGTTCTGACGCATCAAATTACAGTTGATCCTCGACCGGCAGGCGATGTAGTACAACCAATCAGAACGCGTGCCTCCACAGCAGCTACAGCAACCTACCCCTATCCGTCCTCGTCCATGCAGGATGGCGCCCGGCTAGCTCAGCAGCTGGATGAATTTAGCGCGCGACAGAATGAGCAGCCGCAGGGCCGAGCGAGGTCAATCCTGGGCAGCATCAGTTTACGACATCATCGCTCTCGAACGAATACAGCCTCGCAGCCAGAGGGGCATACTCAGTCTGCACACTTGACGGTGCCAGTCAGCGGAGCGTATCGCGCTGAATCTATCCGCTCAAACGGCTCCGTTACCGCAAATGAGCCAACAAGGCATCCTCACGATGGCAACACGGGATCCGGCGTACCAGTGATGCCGCAAGTCAACGCCCCTGCAGCATCAGTGCAGAGTTCGCCAGCTCTTCAACCACAAGCTGCACGAATTCTATCGCGTTTGTGGCGAGCTTCAGCTGCCACCTTCCGGCGTTGGGGCAAGATGGACGAATGCTTAGGCGCGATTAATGAAGCGGAGGATGTCGCCGGTGATAAAGATCCCGAAGTCTGGCTTCAGGTAAGCGTTTGTCGGAATAGCTTTCAAATAATGAAGCATTATTGACGGAACTCTTGATGTTCCAGTATGCTCTTTACCTCAAGTTCGCGACAGAAGATGGCGACGATCTGCAGCATCTCGCAATGAGCAAAGCTCTTGCCATATATACAGACCACGTTCCTACCTGCCTACTCATTAGCAAGACACACCTGGATCGAGGGAACTGGGCAATAGCAGAGGGCTTCTTGGATACAGCTACTCAAACGAACGCATGGGACAGTCCGGAAGCTTGGTACCTCCTTGCCAAGGTGTATGAGAACACTAGAAGGAGACAGAGAGCCAAGGATTGTTTGATTTATGCCCTCGAGTTGGAGAAGACGAGACCTATCAGAGAACTTCGGGCCACATTGCCTCGCTTTATATAGTTTGCTTGAGTGTACATGAGTAAACAAGATCACCATCGCTAGCTACAGTTGTTGTTTTTCGGGCACAGATTCCTTATCCGCAAGATCAATTATAGATCAAGCTGCAGTGTACAAGTCTTTGTTGCAAAAATTTGATACGAGGCATTTCAAAGACAAAGTAGGTTTGAGCAGTTCCTATGAGACCGAAAGCATTCAACTATGCCACCTTGCCGTATTGAAAATGGTGAAACACAAGACCGCCGTTCGCATGGATGCGCGAAGCGATCGACTATCATGATAGCTGCGCCCATATGTCCTATCGTCTTCTCTCGCCACGACAAACCAGTCCATCAAGGCACTGAAGTGTACGTTGGCAGCGAATCAGCCAAAGTCATCGACATGTATGGCTCCGCGCGCGCTTCAACGAGCCAGCCGACATTCGGGGGCATGAACTCCCCCGCGGGAGGCATTGCCATCGTTTCAGCTTCCGAGCAAGCAAGCGCAGATCTCATGCTTTTACAACAGAATCTGGCAAAGTCAAAACGAGTAACGACTCGAATGACAGCTCTCTTAACTTCTTTCGATGATAGATTAGCAAGATTGGACAAATCAGTCGTGCCAATCCATCGATCAACAAGGGATCTAAGCAAGCTACAGCACAATGTAGAAGCTGCTTTATTGGCTATAGATTCTGTATTGGGAACCAATGATCTGGTAGATAAGGAACAGGAAGTTATTGATAGATTGCCTGATAGAGATGGATTGGCTGTTTATCAAGCTAGTTTGACGCGATTGAAAGCTGCTCAAGATAGCATGGAGAAGAATGCAGCTTTAGGTGGTGATCTCAACGGCAATCCTTCCTCACCCGCCTTGGCTGGCAACAACAAAGGAAAAGAGAAAGAAGGAACTCTTGCACGAGTAAAAGATCTAATCGAGACGGGTTGTGAGAGATTAGGCGGTCTTTTTTTGGAGACTGTGGAGAACGTATCGCCTAAATCTGGATGGCCTGATATCACAGCTTGGGATCAAGGTTCTCCTTTACCGAATCTAATTGAAGATGAAGCCATCTCACTTCTAAGGAGTATTCTGATATTTATTCGGACTATTCTTGGTCCCGGATCTCCACTAGAACAAGATCTACAGAGTGGTTATGGGGAGATAAGGGGCATCTTCATGGCTGCCACCCTCAATCAAGTTGGCAGAGAAGCCGTGGATGGTGTAGAGGTGCAGACGAGAGCGGGCAACATGGCCGCTGGCCGTATGCCTGCTTTCGGGCGAAGAGTGTTTGGTCGATTCTTGGATGCGATGTTTGCGATGGCGAAGGTAAATCCTGCCATAATCGCGCATTATGCCTGTGCTGACAGGAATTGTATCGATACAGTCTGAACATACACTTGCGGGAACGATTTTCGACAAGCAACTTGCAAATCAAATCCATCGCTCATTGGTTCCATCCGTCTTGACGATTTTCACAGCAACAGGTACAGCAATCAACGGAGCCATCAAGAAAACCTTGACTACAAATTCAACAAGTGTGGGAATAGCTTATACATGTTATACAGAACTTACATTACCGAATCGAATAGACACATTCGAGGATTGGATCAGATCCAAAGGTGGTAGAAAGGAAAACGAGTTGATATCACTATCTCATGCCTTTAGAGCTTCCTGCTTGAGATCAGTACCTGAATTTATTGAAGAAACTCGGAAATTCGGTAACAAGAGCTTAACTCCACAAGATCAAACAAATGCTGGCATAAGTCCAATAAGTATAAATGTGAGTATTACCAGTGTCCCGTTCGTTTGCTTTTCGAGACTTTTCCTTCAGCTGACAACTCCTGTGCGCTTCCCGTTATAGGTGGTCAACTTTGCGAAACAAGTTTGCGATTTCCCCGATACTGTAGAGAGCTTCTTGCAAACGCTGGGTGACGGGAACTGGCTGTCGGTTGGGAGTACACCCGGGCCTAAGCGAGGGGCCGGGACCAACGCAGCAGATGGAGGGGAATTCGTATTGCTATCGAAGTATCTCGGTGAGTCGTGCATCAAAAAGAGCTTGCCTCTGGACTTGGCTAAATGTATCCGCTCATGCAGTCGATGTCATTCAAACACTCCTCTCTGCTCTGGACGCAAGAGCTCGTGCAATCGCAAGTGTTCGAACGAAAGAAGGCGGACTTGGTTCATCGACTGTCCTGCAGAAGAATCGAGATGGCTCGTCTTCTGCATCCAATCGACAGGCTGCTGGATTAAGTGCCATCTTTATGCTAAATAACGTCTCTTACATCAGGAGAGAGTTGCTGCTCAATAGCAATGTGCCTGATTTGCTGGCTTCAGGTGGAGGAGGCGGCCCTGCTTCGAGACGGAACAGCGCGAGTACCACCGGCATGGGAGGAGGCGGAGGAGGAGGGAGTGTTAGTGCATATGGAGGGGATCTGAATATCGAAGATGAACTCAATAAACGGCATCGAAATGCTAAAAGTGCTTACTTGGAGATTTTCTCTCCATTAGTTTCGTGTTTGATGGACGCAGGAATGAATGACCCGTCTCATCATTCTTCATCTGCAGCTATCAAAAATGCAATAGGAGTAGGAGGAAATCAGGAGAAGAAAGATACAAAGGATAGATTTTTGAGGTTCAACGAGAGTTTGGAGGAAATTGAGATTCTACATAGGTTGAGCAGATTGGCCAAGAACGAGGTTGATCTGAGGGAAAGAGTTAAAGATGAAGTGATCAGGATGTGCGTACCGACATATACTATTTTTGTCAAGAGGCATGATAATTTCTCCAAAAGTGAGTGTATAAAGCTTTTCAATCTCTGGAGGAGGAGATTGCTAACTTCCCTTGTGATACCCTATCCAAAACTACCCGATTGTTATCACTTGTTATACTGCAGATCCTTCGAAATATCTACGAGTGGATCCGGCTGGACTGCAAGCGCGCCTGGAGTCTTTGTTCGAGCCCATCAGCAAATCTGACCGAATCACAGGTCGTGTATAAGTCCACGGGGACTTTCCCAAGTCGATGTTTGGAGTGTGCGATTACCCATTGCTGTCATGACCCATCTGTAGCACATGTATCGGAAATCCCGGAATCTACAAGAGTGTGCAGGAGGACTAAATTAAACCATCGACGGTATGAGCGATCAGGAAGGTTTTCTTGCTCTTCAATGTGACGAGTGTGGAGCCCCATGTGGGGAAGTGCAGCGTGCACGGTAGTCTGCCGTGCATATAGTATGCCCTGCGCAGGATCGCATGTCCCTCATGCTTCTGGGTGCATACTAGGTCCCCTGCGCCGGATGTGCAGTCTCCGGCTGGTGACTCACCGGTGATGTCCTCGAGATCTCATGTTGACGGCAGCCCGCGCGCCACCAGCCGGGAGCAGTGGCAAGCGAACACGTCGACGGCGATGCACTGCTGGAGACGCAGGCGATGTACCGTGTGCCATGCCGGTGTGGCTCGCCGTGCTCGCTGCTCCTGTGCGATTCCCGTCCGCGCCACTGCCTACTAAGCTGCGCCGGGAGTCTCTCTTTGCTTTCGTCTGATGCTGTGCAGGCGATTTGAAAGCAAGCGGGCAGCAGTTGGGCAAGTGCGAGGCTAGAGCAGGACAGCGCGCTTTCCCCCTCCCCCACCGCACCTACCATGCGCTTATAGCAGCGCACCACCAGCTCTACCCGCGACAGTCTCGCTCGTTGAGTGAGTGCCGCTCCACCGTGCAGGCAAGCGCACGCTCTGAAGGCAGCGTCTGGATACGATACACCAGCCAGATTACAGCACGACAACCAGCAAACCAGCTTCTGCCATGTCCACCGCCGTCAGCACCAGCGAGGCCCCGTCGCCGGCACACTCGCCCCACCACGAGCTCCGGCGAGAGAATGCGTATCCGCAGTACCTGCCTGCAACGGGCATCGGGAGCAAGATGCGCGAGTCCGGGCCAGGCGTGCTGCAGAACGGCGTCGAGCGCACCCGAGAGAACACGCCTGTCGGCAGCGACGACGGACACGCTGCACTGGAGACTGCACCTGCGCCCGCTGCCGCTGGTGATGGATCAGCGCCGGACGGAGCTGCAGGCGCACATGCAGGCACCGGCAGAGACGACAGCAGAGCAGCGGTGAACCGCTCGTATTCAGGCGACAGGCACGACGCCCATCCTGCGACTGTCCCCCAGCCTGGATACTTCCCGCCATACACGGCCCAGCAACAGCAGCAAGTCTCCAGCTCGAATGGCTCAAATGCTGCTCCGCCTGCCAGCACCAAACCGGCTTTTCCATCGACCTTGCTCGCGTCGAGAGACAAGTCTTCGTTACTGGGAGTTGAAACTCCCCCTACCCGTACGCTTTACTCTTTATATTCCTGGGCCCTCTCTTGTTTTTATCTACCACCTCGGCCTTTTCCATCTGCTCTCCCGCTACTCCGCCCTGCGTATCGAGTGCCGCCTTGTGGTTCAGCGCGGCCTCGAGCCGTAGGACCTGCGCACTTTCAGGGAGCTGGGATGATGGTGGAACAGAATACTCAGCAAGAGATTCCTGTTCCATCCACCTTCCCATCTCTGGGCAAGCCTCTTCGCGCTCCAGATTCTGTTGAGTCGGCGCAGGGGTCCCTATCGTATCTCGCCTAATGGGCTTGAGCGAGATGATGAGCAAGACTTGCGATGCCTCGCTTTAGCTATCCTACATCTCGTTACTCCTCGTCGAGTATCCGTAGTGGGAGGTTTACCTACCCAACACACGCCAATGGCTTTTCAGAGAGATTTAGCGGACCTCCCTTGCTGACCTACTATTTCTCCTCTGTCCTTCCTGTCCCTGTGATCGTACTATTGCATACAATACATCAATCGATGCACCGACCTACAGACGGACTACCTTCACCCGTAGCTGAAGAAGAAGAAGAAGTCTATTCACCCTTTGCTGCTCCCGGCACGAACGCCACCCGAGAGGTCAATGGTGCAGCAGCAGGTCCCGAACCTGAAAGATTCGATATCAACGCTTTCAATGCTATAGGTAGCGATATGAGCAAGCTGCAATTGGACGGTCTTACAGTGGTTAGTGGAGAAACAGATGCGGTACCAGTCGCATCAGAGGATCGGACGCCATCGATAGCTACTTCATCGAGCAAGCCATCGCCAGCTTCTGCCGTTCTAACTCAACATGCAAAACAGCTGGATGTAGGGAATGCCTCGTCTCCTTTGGCCAAGACTCCGCCTGCTACGACTGGCGCAGCAGCCTCGCCCGCCCCTGCTTCGCCGGTACATGACAACCGGAGCAGGAGTAACTCGACAGCCGCGGCCAACCAGGCGACTTCAGTTGCGTCACCTTCAAAATCAGTATCGCAGTCTCAGCAGCAACAGCTCCAACCGCCTTCATCGTCATCCACTACAACGCCTGCGGCCCCCTCTAGACCGATAATAGAGCAGAGGAAATCAATGTTTGGAAAGCTTTTCCATCATAAAGAGAAAGAGAAAGACAAACCGAGAGATGATCAACCATCTGCCTCACATGGTGGAAATAGTAGCGCTGATGCTCCAGTCAGAGGCACTTCTTCATCCAGAAACAAGGAAAGAGGCTACTCTTCTTCTGGTGCCGTTTCAGGCACAGAGTCAGATTATACCACCCCTCCGAATACAGCTGGTTCTGTTCCTGCTTCTGTGGTACGGAGACCTTCTCCCAATGCAGTCAAGGACAAGGAGCATACCACGAGTGGTGGCGGAATGGGAAGTTTCTTTGGTCGTAGGTTGAGTAACAAAAAGCTACCCCAACCAGATTCTTCTTTGCTCAGCATGAAAAATGGAACTGCAACACCGTCTCAAACTAGCAATAGAGCTTCGCCCGCTGCTTCTTCCGTCTCGGTAGCTGGAACCTCTATATCAACACCGACAGCTGGGGACTCTGGCACGTCTCCCTCTGCTAGTACCGTTACCCTTGGCAGCACAGCTCCCAATGGGCCATCGGATACCCTTGGAGTGCCTAACAATCTAGCTTCCTCGACCGCTGCCTCAAGAGGCTCGACACCGGATATTGCTAATCTTCGTACTGCCCCGACGCCATCTCGGCAGCCTACAATCGATAGCCCGGTATCGAGCACCGGTGGCAGGCCTATGATGCGCCGACCCTCCGGATCGAGTCAGCAATCCAATCTACGCGCTAGTGCTAACGGTGTACCTGGGTCAGGTGCTCAAACGCCCTCTATGGTAGCAGGAGCATCCACAGATCCCAAGCATCAAGTTAGTCAGAAGAGTCTGAGAGAACATTTGGCCGCTCTTGGTTCTAGTGCAGGAATCGGTATCGGAAAGATCGGTAGGAAACCTTCTCAAACTAGTAGAAAATCCGATGATGGTAGAAGTGAGAAATCAGGTTATCATCCTGAAGATCATCATAATGCGCCCCCTGTTCCTGGAGCATCTTCAGAAGCTGTTAAGAGAGCCCCAAGTGTGGGCGGAGCTTCAAATGCGTCTACCTCACTATTGAAAAAGTACGGCTATTGCGAAAAAGTCGCAATTGGTAAAGGTGCCACGGCAGTGGTTAAGTTAGCTCATAAATGGGATAGAAGCACGGAAAAACTATATGCTGTCAAGGAATTCCGTAAAAGAAGGAAGAACGAAAGTGAGAAAGAATACGTCAAGAAGCTCACTTCAGAATTCTGTATTTCTTCCACATTACATCATATCAACGTAGTTGAAACTGTTGATCTGGTCCAGAATGAGGAGAAACACTGGTGCGAAGTTATGGAATACTGTCCTGGTGGAGACTTATATGCGGCTATCAAGAAAGGTGAAATGTCTACTGAAGACAGTAATGTCTATTTCAAACAGATTATCACCGGAGTAGCGTATCTGCATTCTATGGGAGTTGCACATAGGGATATCAAACCGGAGAATTTGTTACTAGATGGACATGGTCACATCAAGATTACGGACTTTGGAGTCTCTGATGTCTTCAGGATGTGTTGGGAGAAACAGACACATCTCAGTAAAGGATTGTGCGGCTCAGAACCGTACATTGCTCCGGAGCAGTTTGATCACAAGGGTGAGCAGTCCTTATCACACCTCACAAATGCATACTAGGCGACCGTTCTAACTTTGATATTTGATCGACCAGAATACGACGCACGACTAGTTGATGTTTGGGCTTCGGCTGTAGTCTTCTATTGCATGCAAGCGCAAGAGCTACCATGGCGAGTTGCGAAACCATCAGATCCATCCTTTAGTTCGTATCTTCAATACTATCCCGCTTCAAGCACGCCGCCACCCCTCGGTAACTTGCACCCGAAAGAATGCAGAGCTATAGTCAAGAAGATGTTAGATCCAAATCCGAAAACTCGGATACACATGGACGATGTCCTCGCGGATCCTTGGATGAAGTCAATCCATTATGATGCTCCTCCACAGACTACTTCTACGTTGAGAATCCCTTAACAAAGGGACTAAATACGATTATGCCTTTGCTGCTTTCCTCTAATGCTGCTAGCCCCCCTCTTCGGCCTTGTTTATGATTTTGGTAGAAGTCAGTCGATGCCCTTTCTTGATTAGTTGATGTCCAGTGCAAAGCAATATGAATACATTCTGCATCATCACATTATTCCAAGGTCCAAGGTGTTGCCTCATTGCCTTCTTCGCCATTCATTTTCGAGGATTCCATAAGGCTTTACATTATGCCTTTGTCACTTTACAACACACAACTGCACATCATCATATTAGCTCAAAGAGCTGCATTCTCAACCGTTCCGTTGACTTGATCCTGTTGGCTTTCTCTTATAGCTTGAACAGCTACAGCATGTGTTTGGGCTGCAGTACTCTGTAGACTTGCGATGACCTATCCCGAGGAAACATAGATCAGTATGGCTGCAACTGACGTGTGATCCAAACTCTTAGGGAGTCCTCACCTCTTTAACAACAGCTCTCGATGCACTGCCGGAGAAACTGATATTTGTCGCAGTGGACATCGCTGGCATGCATGCTAAACTGACGATGCCATTTGCCTGCTTGGCTTCTTGATATGTTGGGTCGTGGAGTGGCACTATCCGGTCGCCGACCCTTGCCAATGCCTATTCAGGTGACATTTTTGCCATCAGATAACGTCGACCTGGCTGTTACAATACAATACTTTCTCCACTTACGGCGTTACAGCCTATAACGAAACCATACATCTGCACGCCGGCTTGAGCTAAGGCTACGCTAGCTGCTGTTATACCGCTGCAAGCAAGCAGATTGTCAGCGCTGCAGAACTCATGATATTCAGATCGATGATTCGAGGGCGGCTTACGCCGAGGTGTCGTCCAAGGGCCCGTCGCATTCCAGTATGGTCACGTAAAGATCGATAGCCGATTTGGGCAGCAAATCTAGTCGTAGGGAGGGTATAAGAGCTTGAGATAGCTGAGATGATAGACCTGATGCTTCAATATCCTGCAGCGCAAATAGATGAGTGTTAATGAATGTCAAGAATATAAGTAGGGCAGTCGCTACCGACCTTTCCTGGCACTCGCTGCCGACCTGGCGTAGCGAAAGGTGTCCACTTGACTTCAACATTCAGCTTTGCTTTCGCTGAGAACGGTGCATCTTTACGCGTAGGATGAGGTCCATAGCTGCCACAATATGTCAGCACATGTCGTCGAGCTGAAACTCGCATTCATCACTTGGCGCAGCTTACACTGCACACACGATTTTGGTCTTGCCAGTTTCGATATAAGCAGAGCCATTAGCTTGTGGGACCAGACCTGTTTGCAGGTCTATTTTTTACATAAATAGAAGATAGCAAATCATTAGTGGCCTTCCTCAGGATCACAGGTATTTTTGAAGTCCTATCGCATCGGCGCACATATCGGTCTCGAGGTCTCTGGTTTTCGATCATCCTGTCTCAATCCATCTTCATTTAATAATGGTATCTGCTCGACTTCCTTGCCTTTTCCATTTGGATTAGCGAACCGTATAGGAGCACTTGTTTCTGGCCCTTGGAATCGCCTCCTGTCTACTGCTGCGGTTGCCATGTTGGAGTTCCTGCTGGTCGAGAGGAGCAAGAGCGCACGATCCGATACAACTCGCGAATAACGGCTGATCAATCAGGGCACGTATTTATTCATTGTACAGAAAGCTGGTCTACAGAATACTTACTAAAGCTACATATACTGAAATTATGTTGTTACTGCAACAAGCCGCTACTAAGGAGAAGAGAATTTGGAGTACGTAAAGTAGACTGTTGCCACCACAGAGTAGTAGCATGCCGTGAGCCGGGCAAGATTTACCCTCTGATTCCTTCGAGAGTACTTTATAGCACATACATCCTGGCAGGGCTAACCATGGCACGGAGACCTGAGCGGCTGACTCGCTCTTCAAACGTGAGAAGTGTCCGGTAGACATCCAGCTCGACGCTCGTCCACCTGTATTGATGCTGCTTGAATTCATCATCTGTGATGCTGACATCCATTGTTGCTCGATGGATCATGCTTCCGATGTCTAGCGCCTTGAGACATGCTTCGGGTGGAACGCTTTGCGAACTTGCTTCTTTCACGTCAATGTATTCACTAGTACCAGTAAGCAAGGGGCCTTCAGCAAAGCCAGAATCGTTTGCCGGACTAGCATTCCTGCTCTGAGAGGGTGACCCAGGATTGGAATATGGTGCATTATCCCACCATTCCCGCCAGACTCTGTCTGTTTCCCTTGCGACTTCCCAGTTCGTCAAGCCTCGGAAGGCCATCTGCCTGCTCATACTTGAATCCTGAGACATCCTTCTTTCTACCCGGGTGATGCTCAGGATGATATTCTCAAAGAATTTACTGTCGTCTTCGGACATGGTTGTGCAGTGGTACGGATTATGGTCTTGGTGAGAAACGCACAACGTGCCCAGAATAGCCGGATAGGTCCGCGATATGCATGACTTGGGCGTTGAATAGCCTGCAAAGTCGAGACCTAGGAACTCGCATACGTCGAACAGAGCTGGAGGACCCGCTTGAAGCTTATTAATACAGAGAGCGATGTCAGCCGTACGAAGTGGACCTCGATCGAAAGCCGTGTATATTGTCCAAGTGACTCACGACGAAAGATGAGCATTCGTCGCCAGTCAAGCGCAGGAAGCGCAGCCTTGCCTCGATATCGACGAGTTCTTTCCAGCTAGAGCTTGAAGACGGATAGGCGGCGTGAACACGGACGTTGCCGGTAAGAGCCGGCCTAATACGGCACTCCAGCTCACCTTACGGTTCTGAATGGAACAAGATCCTTCAGCTGCATGCCAGCAAATACACTCGACAGGATCTCCGGTGGTAATGCATGTTCGTGATCTTTGCGTGCGAGCACATCTGCTCTGTTGCTTTGCATAGCTTCCTGCAAGAGCATTTTCGGTTCCCTTGACTTCGATCTTACACGCATGGAAGACAGCATGGCCACAACGCTTGTTTTTATCCTACTTTGATGTTCAGTCTCTATCCCAGGCTTCTGTCGCAGAGCGTCTGTTTGTCGTGAGACTGCCAGTCTTGGACAAGAAGTGTCATATTCGGCAGCTGTCTGTCATCCCAGCTTCGATGACATCGGGTTGAGCGGAAGATGGGCGAGACCGAGATAAGCGAAGAAGATCGGAGCCCCGGATAAACGTGACGGCAAGCAGCAAAAGATGAGGAGTTGCATATCTTTGTCCAAGGTATAGAGAGTACAGACATGAAATAAGTGATCATTGGCCAGTATTTGTCCCGCGTAACAAGTGTATTGCAGGGTTGTAATAGTCATCAGATCAGGAATGTATAGTGAACAAGGCTTTCAACAAACAGCAAAGCACCGTCTATATATATATATATTCTTTATTGGAACCTTCAATCAAGGTCCATCGGCAGCGTTGTACTAGCCTGCATCGCGGAAATGGCCTCTCTGCGGAATTTCCGGGCTGGACACGTCGAGCAGAGGTCAGGCTCTTGTGCTCACATAACATTGCCGCAAGTGTAGGTTAGGCTCACCGATGTGACTAAACAATTCATCCACCCCGGCTCTTGTCCTTGCGCTTGTTCGATAATGCGTAATACGTGCCATACTGTATTCAGGTCCCAGGGCTTGTACCATGGCAGCATGTACATGCGCTTGTGCAGCTTCACATATTTGCTCAGACCGTATCAAATCGGACTTGGCCAGTACCATCGCAATTTGCGCTTCGGGTTCCTTCGCAAGCGTACGCGCTGCTATTCTGACAGCTTCTCGCTGCGAAGACTGACAGGCAGGTGTCAGTCAGCCAGATGTCAGATTGTATTGACACCCATAGCAAGGCTTACCTTATCATTCGCAGTGTAAAGAATAACGTGAACATTGTTTCCGCGCTTGTTGAACTTGGACTTCTGTACGTCCGGCGAGGTATACACCTTGTTTGTTTCCTTCCAAACTCTCGATTCCCGGCTGTCAGGATTGTCTAACATTCTACCATAACCGAAAACCAGTGTAGTAAGTATCTCTCGCTTCGCAAAGTGCAAATGCATGATATCTCTGAAATTCTTGAATTCTTCAAGACTTTCGGGTCCAGGGAAAACAGGATGCTCAGGATCAAAGTAAGTTCCATTTTTCGCTCGTTGTAGAAGCGAAGCTTTGCCAACACCGGGTGAGCCGTGTAGGAAGCAGACATGAAAGCTCTCTTGTTTGCGATCTCTTGCTGGTACACTTGCGGCTTTGTTATACGCTCTTGCCAATGCTTCGCCCCTGTCACCAGTTCCGGCCGGGGTCGACGTTGCCGGTGAAGTCTCGGCCCGGACAGCCGACCTTGTGGCCCTTCCCTTGCCCTTGTCTGCTGGAGCTGGAGCCGCCTCTTTCTGCTTTCCAGTGTTTCTAAAGACGGGCTTAGTCACAGCTGATGTGGGCGATCGAGCTGAAGGCTCTGCATTTGCATTCTGCGGTTTTGTCTGGCTCCGAAGAAGACGATCGCTACCAGGCGGGCTGACGGTAGCGCATCGGTCCTTTCGAGGCGTTGCAGCTCCTTTCCTGGGTATGCTGATGGGCGTAGATTCAGAGCGTTCGACCTCATGTTCAGTCCTCAGTACTCTGGATGCGGCAGTGGTGCCTTTCCTCTGCGTCGGGACGACTGTGACTATCGAACTGCTTAATGAGGCCATATCATCATCCTCCAGAATTATGGGACAGTCGATGGAAGAACCTTCTGGCCTTTCTACCTTCTGGCTATCCACGGGCGATTTGTCTTGTTTGAGAGAAGGTCTAATCACTATCTTCCGCCCTAGTACATACCGCAAGCCGCCGCTTGAAGGAGATTCGGATCTGAGAGCCCATCTGGCTTTCACAAGCTTGCTTCTCAGAAAATATGCTGTTCCCACAAGCACGGCCAATATAAACAGATATTTTACCAAATGAATCTTGATAAGGAGCCCCGCAGGTCTGCTCGACTCAAATACGTAGGATTGACGGGACTCGGCACGTGCCGCATCATAGCGGTTTGACGACTGCGTTGCGGTACGAGGCTTCTCGACAGACGGAGCGGATGCTGGCTGAAAACCGCTGGAAGCTGTTTCGATTCCCTGTACAGTTTGCCGCGTCGCAGTGGCAGCAGCAGCAAATTGAGGATCATGGAGCTTGATCGCATCGGCTACCTTGTTCGCAACATGTGGCCGGTCAGGAGCGGGTACAGGAGCGGGTACATAGTACTTTCCAATCACTATACTCATAGTGAGCATGATGAGAGACCAAAAACAGTATCGGAACCAGCCAGTTGCTGATGGCCGTTTAGGAGAACTTTGCGAATTCCTTTTTGATAGAAGTGAGAGCGCCATACATAACAGGCCTGTTCTCTGGCGCGACCTCGTGGTGGGTTTCCTCTTTGTCTTTGTCTTTGTCTTCGTTGAGCGATCGGTTCCCTCGGAATCTGACGACTTTTCCGTTTCCCATCCCGAATCACTGGAAGGTGACCCAAAGCTTGCATGTTCGTCTCCAGCATCATACTCTCTAGTGATCGCGAGCCTAGCACTGGAGGCTGTCTCGAGCGAAGTTAGGGCAGTCTTGAAAGACTGATTGGCTGAGCTTGACAGTGGCTCGTTATTAGCCACGGATTCGGTTGCGCCAACTGTCTCACAGAGCTTTGCGATGGTTTCTAGTGCAGCAGTGTAAGAGTCACTGAGGGGAGCCGCTTGGGAATGCCATTCGGTGGCCTGATTGCGTCGAGCCTTAACGCTGCCTGGACTATCGGTCACTGCCGGCATTCGTACGGAGACATCGCTCGAATGCAGCGTTAGCAAAGAATGGAGACCATGTGACGAGTTGTCTTCAGCGGTACATCCGAAGGTCGGCAAGATTGGTTCTTGACGAAGGTGTGCATACCGTTGGAGTGGATTCCGTTCGAATGATGACTGGCCATTGGCTTTGGGCTATAAGTCCGACAAGAAGGAAACGATGGCAAGTAGGGGTATGTCCATCGGTAAATACAGTGGTAGATTTGGTTAGCGTTGGCGATAGCACCGGACAGTTGCGAAGTTGGTGAGATGGTAAGGGTCATATCCGATTAAGCGTTGGCGAACAGAGGAGAAAATGGACATCAGCAAGAAGACAGTGAAAGCTAAGAACTGGGTACAAGCTACATTGTACTCTAATCCAGCATGCGGTCGACTGAAAGAAGCTGGAAGTTTGGCGATGGGACTCGCCAGGCTGGACATCGGTGAGATGGACGACATCGCTTCGCCACAACAGGTCCGCTGCGAATAGGGGGTGACGCTCTTCAACCACAATTCAAAGTTTTTCTGATGCTCGCTCTTATCGCCTTGCTGATCAGCTACCGAGAGGGAGTCTACATATTCGTTCAAGTTTCGCGGCGAGGCCGTGTGGCTTTCCTCTGCCTTGACCTGCGCGTCGTGCAAAGTGGAAGACCGTGCAGGCGGAGGTGGGGAAGTCCTGCCGCTCGTGATACTGTACGTTGGCGAATGACCGCCGTGAGTGAGTGATATGATGCTGTAGCCACCTCCAATGCCACTATGCAGGTCGCTGAGAATACTACGGTCGCCGTCTGTTTGCTTTTGCAAAGGAAAGCTTGAGCCAGCGAGGGAAGCGCGCGTCGAGGCGACTGACATTTCAAGCCGCTCTGCGGAGGAGTCGCCGGCAGCGGACCGGCCGTCGGTGACAACGCTGAGCTGAGACAGGCCAGTTGATGACGGCAGGGACATGCCATCTACGTCTGATGCATCGCGCTCGCTCTGCCCGTCGCCCAGCTGGGCAAGCGCGCCCTCTACTTCACTCCTAAATGCGTCCAGGTCCAAACCGCGCTCCTCGAGTGGGTCTGGCAGACGGAGATGCGAAACTCGCATGGTGTGGGCTGTCTCGTATACACGTGCTGAAGGTCGCTGCGAGAGGGCCCTCGAACTATGCGACTTGCTCGCCTAAACAGTTGGATGCAGAGCAAAGGTGTTCGTTCCGGTCCTCCGGTCCGAAAGCCTGGGCGATCGGAAGGTTTGCATGATCTCCTAGGTGGCCAAATGAGCATGAAATGATGGCTAGTCCGCAAAATACCTGCGATGCATCCTTCGGCCTATCACAGGAAGGAACCAGCTTACCGGACCATCTGATTCTAAAAGATCATACTATCTGGGTCTGAATTCGTGGCGAGTCATTCAGCTCAAAAGCTGGATCTCGACAACACTGCATCTTCTTCAACCAAAAACGCTCGAATACGCTTCAGAACAATGATAGAGCAGGTTATCGATCCCTAACCCGTTCGCTTCGTTTGAAAAAAGAGAGATATTAGTCATGGTGATGAAGTGGATTATACTAGGTAAGGGAGTTCGGTGGCTTATGGCGTTGTGGGAAGGCACAAATACTCTTGAAGTATAGATCTACCATCAATGGTCTATCCTTCGAGACCTGCTGATCCGACGCCTTTACACAAAGACAGCCATGTGTCCATACATGCTATCTAGCTAGAAGGACTTCTACAGCCCTTTTTGGAACAAACACGTGATTGCGAATGCCTGTGTAAGGAGTCGAATCGGTAGAAAGCTTGCTAGCCTTCGTCGAGACGCTACACCGGCTATAGACCAAGATTTGTGACAGCACCTGATCGCTCCCGAAACCAGGGCAATGTAAACCAGTACGCCCTGAGGCTCATGGTGCACAGCGTCGGGGCCATGGTCATCGAGAGGCATCCAATAATGGCTGAAGGCCTGACTAGAGAATTCACATTAACCTTGCATTATCGAGGAGGCGCTGGAATTTCATTGTAGACGCTTAGTATCCCGATGAATTACATTGAAGAACTTTAGCCCCCGATAATGTGTAGCATGTTGGTTTGGTGGCGGGTATCGAAGGCCTGTAGTCCTTGATGATGGATGTCATGTCCCACTCGGTAGATCCATAATGAGCTCTTACCTTTGGCTGCGCGTCTTGCAGGCGAACGCCAGTAAACCTTGAAACGAACGGGGGGTAAGACGAGGTGGAGCACCCATTGGCCCATGCTGTGGCTGAATAGACGGTGTCGAAGGTTCTTGTTCCAGTAAGACATTGATAGAGGTCCGCGCCTCCCTAGCCAACCACTTGCAAGGTCGCTGGGTTTGGCTGAGTTGCCATTATAGGTATCCTAGCAGATTAAAGGTGTTGTGGCGCGTATGATGGCTCATGATGGGAGCTTGCCTGCGCTTTGCTCCAGCTTAACAACGACTGTACACAACCCATGGAAGCTCGTTCCGGAAGGCTACCGCAAGTGTGAAGGTTTCGACACATCTACATTGCAGGGGCGAATCAAATCGCTGCCACGCTACAGTAGTAGATTATATAGGAGAGAAGCAAAGGCTCTGCTGCCGCAGGCTGCGGAGGGAGCTTCTGCAGCTGGTGGCATCAGCGGAGTATGGAAATCGATGAACCGCACAAGAATGTGCCAATCACTCCCATTGACCCAACACATGGTTTCGAAAGGAGCAAGACAGAGCACGAGGTGGAGCCTGCGAACGCTTCCACAGACGGCGAAGCAGCAACAACAGCAGGAGGTTTCATGAGAGAAGCAGACATACAGCAGGAGGGCAGGCAACAAGCACATGAAGGAAGTGTACAATCCGAGGCAAAGGTGACTGGAGAGCGGACTTCTACTTCAAATCCGGCATGGGACAGATCTCCCAGCAAAAGCGACTTCTCCAAAAGCAAGAATAGCCTCAATCTGGTGCTTTCGCCAGCGAGCCAAGATAAAGGAGCAGAGAACAGCTCGTCTGGAGTAGCCCAACAGTCTACGTTCTCCGCCGACGACCGCAGAAGTCTACCAATTCCTACTGAACCGCCGCCCACACCGCCGACAAGACTGGCAAGCTCGCATATCAAGCGCCGCTCCTCGAGATCACCCAACTCTGCAAGTTCCAGTAGCTCACCGTCCACAGCTTCTACAGCTCTTCAGAATGCAGTCACTTCATCGCCGAAGCATGCGACTTCGGCAACCGCCTCGCCCCAAAATAATGCAGCTTCCACACCTGTAGCCTCTTCGTCAATGAAGCGCTCGACATCAACGCCTGGCGGAAGTGCAAATAGCTTGGCAGATGTCGATGTATTTGGCACGAATCTTACTTCAACTAAACGCTTGCGATCCCGCTCACCTCCGTCGAGCCCGAACCTGGAAGGTAGTTCGTCTCCGGTTCAGCCAAATATCCTGCAACTTGATAACGCCACAACAATCGGCGAAGGAAGCTCGCTAGCCGGAACAACCGCTACATCGCCATCATTATCTTCCTGTCCCCTGCCTGCAACAGGAAATGCAGATTCTTCGAGAACACAGGCAGGCGATCCCCCTTCGAGTCCCACATCAGCTCCTTCTTCCTCACCATCTGCACCATCAGACGATGAAGAAGTAGGGCCACAACCACGCCGTTCGCCAACTCCTCGGCGGGTCAAAGTGTATGCCTTACACGAAGCGAATTGGATAGATCTGGGAACTGGCGCATGTACATGGCACCGTGGGGTAGTCCGCCGGAGTCGCAGAAAGGATATAGGGCAGGGGAACAAAGCCAGTCCGAGAGTATTTCCTTCACCACCGCCAGTGCGCAAAGAGCTCACTATATTGGGTAGAGCTTCACGGGACGCATCCCGTCAGGAAGAGCATGAGGCGGAAGATGAAGTAGTGGAAGAGCTCATAGATGTGGACGAGAACACTTACCTTGAGGAGGATGAGGACGAAGCAGCCTGGATAGAGGTTGTCAAGGAAGGGCGGTGGAAGAATGATGCCAAACCAGTAAAAAACTCACAACCAGGCGAAGGTACGGAAAACATGGACTCGGAACAGTCAACCAGCAAACCAGAGGAGGCTGAAGAAGTGAAAGGCGATGACGACGAAGATTGGGAGAAAGTCTGGACCACGCGGATAGAAAAACCCGAGCTCACACCAAGCGGCTTTGAGGTAGATTCGTTCTTTGTCCAAGCAGGCATAGAGGAGGGTGAGGAAGTGATAGGACGGTATCGACGGCAACAGGATACACTCATCGTCTGGAAGTCATCGGTATCGGATACCGAGCTGGCTTTGTCCTTTGCAGCTACGGCAGGCTGCCTCGAGATATGGGAGTTCCTGAAGGAAATTCACATGAGATGGGAAGTGCAACTGGCTTTCCGAGAGAGGGATACGGTACAAGAAGCCGAGGATAGTCAAGTTACGCATCATTCGCCACCGTCGACGATCCAGGAAGCCCCCAAGAACGGCCTGGGTCTCGACCTTGGACGGTTTTCGCAAATGGGTCTGCTGCAAGACCCAGCTTTAGGAAATCTTGTGGATCTGGAGAAGGCAATCAAGATGGTCGCTCGGACTGCTCTTGGCAGGGAAAAGCTCAGCACATTTGTAGGGCGTACAGTAAGTATTGTATATTCTTACGCATGTGCGCAACCGCTTACGGCTGGGGTATTCTGTACAGGGCTTCATTCAGAAACTTATTCCTGTATTCAAGGAGGCAGAGGATCTAGAATCTCTGACTGATTTGCACACATTATGTGTGCTTATGCATGATATATGTGAGGAAGAGATCTCTCTGTCTGCACAATCCTCTGACTCCTGATGTTGCAGTAAATCTAAATGATCACGGTTTATGGGAACTCATCCTCAACGAGGACATATTCTTCGATGTTATCAGCATTCTCGAATGTACGGCGATCTCTTACATGCGAGCAGAAACAGACTGATCTTTGCGTTCTTTTAGATGATCCCGCATTCCCCAGTATGAAGGCAGCATATCGAGCTCATTTGACCGACCCATCACTATTTGTGGAGGTAGTGCCGATACCTGACGAGTCTATCAAAAGCAAAATCCATCAGATCTATCGACTCCAGTATATCAAGGATGTGATCCTGCCAAGGGTCCTTGACGATAACGCCTTTCAGATAGTAAATTCCATCATCTACTTTCATCAAGTTGACATTGTCCAATATTTATCCAAAAGGGAGGAGTTCTGGAAGGAAATATTCGATGGCATGTTTCCAGAGCATACAGTCAATGGAGTTAATGAGAACAAGGAAGGCAAAGAAGCAATGTCCAATGGCATTGGCCACTCCGATGGTCTTGAAGCAAAGCAACAGGATGCCATCGCTTTCCTTCAGTCTTTCGCACAAATGGTCAAGCAGTTACAGCTAGCTGTGCGCACTCAGCACTTCCGTACACTGTCGGAGAGAGGGATGCTGCGGGTGCTGGAGTATACTCTCTCACATGCGCGGCTACACGATGTTCAGCCTATTCGCATAGCAGTTGTTGAAATTCTGATGCTGCTGGTTGACAACGACCCGAGCAGCATTCGGAGCTTTGTGCTGAAGGAGCATGAAATGCCAGGCAAACAGCGGACATTAATGATAGCCATCATCACGTTATTCCACAAGGAGGAGGATCTAGGCGTCAAGGCTCAGTTAGCAGAAACAATACGTATACTTCTGTTGCCACCTGGAGAAGCTGCCGCTACAGAGGTGAGACTTTCGCAGGCTAAGCGAGGAGATCCGTTCTAACAAGGTTTGGACACTTTCAGACTGCCGCGGCACGTACTCGGCCGGATGATCCCCATGCAGACAATTTCCTGCAATACTTCTATGAGAACGCCGTTGCAACGCTCTTGGAACCCCTTACCAAGGGTGACGTTGCTGTACCCGAGGGTATGCATTGCAATACTAAGATTCAGACTTTCGTCAGCTGACGCGCAGTTCAACCCCAACAGGCGCTGTGTTGGAGCTGCCAGGCACAAAGGTAGCTCTGTATACACACCTTTGCGACCTACTGTGCTTTTTCGTCATCAATCATTCTTTCAGAAGCAAATTCTTCATCCTCTCATCAAGCGTGACTGTGAAGATTACTGCACTTCTGCGCGCTCGGCCGAAGCATATTAGGCTTGGTGAGCCACAAGGTGTCTCTTTAATCAAGTCTGCGCTGATATCTGGATCTTTGAACCCATGCAGCTGCGTTACGCTATTTCCGAGCTTGTATTGGTCGCAATGATGACTTTTACAACCGTTACTTGGTCAAGAACGGTATGATCCCCGCTATTTTGGAATTGACGCGGCAAGAAACAGCCAACGACAATTTGCTGGCTTCCGCTTGTCTGGAGCTTTTCGAATACCTTCGGTTGAATGCATCGAGCCGCATCATTTTAAATGAATTGATGTCAAAGTACGAAGAGGAAGTCAAGTCTCTTTCAG
Source organism: Cystobasidium pallidum (assembly GCA_001599955.1). Lineage (NCBI taxonomy): Eukaryota > Fungi > Basidiomycota > Cystobasidiomycetes > Cystobasidiales > Cystobasidiaceae > Cystobasidium > Cystobasidium pallidum. The sequence continues at coordinate 317,249 of BCIL01000015.1, forward strand.
CCGGCTTGCCGGTGTTCCAAGGCTTGATCAGTAAATGGGAGCAGCTCAACGAGCCTGCTCCAGCGGGTGATGTGACCAGCTCGGAAGCTGACACTGTGGCAGACGTGAGCAAAGAACAGCTCGAACTAGCGTAAGTTGCATTGCTTACGTCACGCTCGGAAAAGATGAAGGGTGCTAATCGGGGCGCTACATACAGTAATGTACCGCATCATCGGGACGATAGATCGCTTACCGAAGAGGAGGAGAATTACTTTAATGCAGACGACGACGAAGACGAGGAAGACTCGCAAATTCCTCATGGAAAGCATGCTCCTACGATGGTACCCCTCAAGCGACCGGACCAATTTACAGGCGATGGGTCTGGCGAAGCGTCGCGCTGGAAGCGGCAGAAACTCGATATATCCAGTGAGCAGAACGGTACACCTGCCGAAGTGACTCCGGATATCGAGAGACCCGCAAGACAGGACGACGACGCCGATTTTGTTGATTTGCGCGAACTAGAGGATCAACATGAGGAAGAGCTGGCCCGCATACGCGAGAAGCGCAAGCGCGCGGAAGATGAGGAGGACGATGCTGATTTCCTGCTGGCCAAAAAGACATCGCAGGACAGGGACAGAGAGACTAGCAGGATAGGACTAGCAGCGGGCAAATCGAAAAACGTTTCAGGCAAACTCAAGTTGTTCTTTGGGAAGAAGCCGTAGGTTGTTAGCCAGTGGACGACAAACTGCAATGCTCTAATTAACGCGTAGAGACGATGTACAATTACTTCTACTTACCGTGCTGCTGCATGCTTGTCTTGTTAATTGGCCTGTACATACTTAGTAGCACTCAGTTGGCCGCGCGAGCAGTTATGCAGAATGTAATGTACTGTAGCATTAGCTTAATTCGAAGCACGACAGGGAATGGGGTACTACGAGAACAACCTCTAAATTGGTCATAGCCAATGTTTGGCCTGTCACGGTGAATCTGTCAGCTCACGTCATCCAGACTACGTAGCGTACACGTATAATATGCTCATGGTGACCGGCTTCTTGCACACGTTCAGATTTGGGTTAATAATGTGCAGGTTCATCGTCTAAGCGGCAAAGACACGCTGGAAGAACCCATATAACTCAAGCCTTACAATGTGAGCTATCCGCTCCGGATAGAAAATATATGTCTAGAAATGGCGAAGGTGGTTACGAGAAGCAAGCGACGGCGTAGTTCTCACGGCCTCGCGTCTGGGGGGCGCTGCACCCGGAGCTTGCCTCTGGGGTCTGACGATATGATCCTGGTTGGTTCGCGGGGTGGTGTGGATAACGGTCTATACCAACCTTCTTGAGAACGCTAAATCATGATATTGCTGTAGGCACATGAACGCTTCAATATCATGTGACACAGAGAGTGAAAACCGCTAGGTAACCTGTGACTGAGTTGTTTTGCTCGGGCTATTGATATGTGCCCATGCCAGATGCTAGTCTGGACCGTCGGCTGCCGGTGAGATATCCTGCGCCCGCAACCAGCGCCGAGGAGAAGAGATTCACTATGTGAGCAGACAGTCAGTCCTGTCTTCCCGGGATATTGATCATCGCTTATCCCTCCAATCGGTTTCTTCGACCTTTGCATCAGAAGGAAAAGCGTCGCCTTGCGAGCGATATACGTGCAGGAATACTTCTAGAAAAGTGGAACCCTTGCCATTCTTTAGTAATCTTACATGTTAACCAGGTCGACTTAGCCCATATCCGTGAATGGCACATCCGGGCCCACTATATGACCGACATTGCATGTTGAATGGTTAGTGCAAAGAACCAGGCGCACTCTGATGCTTGTCGCGGGCATGTCCAAGGCAGTGGCCTCACCGTCATAAACCCAGACGTGCCGCTGAATGAGGTTGCCTTGACAGTTTCGCAGTCCTGCTAAACGATGCATGGGTAGACAGACGACCAAGTCTAGCCCCGCAGAAAGAAGGTCCAGACCGGATACTAACCCGCTAAACCGTTGCTCCGATTCTGGTGAACTGGGTCAAATTGCGAGGTGGCAGTCTGAGTTCCAGATTCCGCAGAGTTGCCCCTAGTACCGATGGTGGCTGTCAAAAAAGAAGCCGTTGAAGACAGTACGCTATGTCCTTGGCCTGGTAGAAATTCGCCGGAAAGGCGTCAACAGGCGATGATGCAGGAGCGCTGACTGTCATGTACAAAGTCGAAAAAGCTTGGTCGCCGAATGAGGGCTCTGCCGGGGTTAGTTGCCGTAATGAGATTGTTTATTGTAGAGGGAGACGTATTTTGCCACGATCCGTGCATTCAAGTCGAACAGCCTGGCTGAAAGCAAGCGCTTCCAGGCTGTTGCAAGTGCTTTCTGTCGGATTGGCGTGTGTCGAAGAAGGTCAAAAGGTGAGGTCTGGTTCGCGGCCGCGAAGGTGAGGGAGATCGAGATTACAGACGCCGGACCTGTTCGCCTTTACTCAACTCGAGTTCGCGTTAGAACGCCTGTCTGTTCGGCCTACTTGAACGTCATCTAGTATTGAAAGATGGCACCTAACGGGTGCGTAGCAGCGGTTATGCCCATCGGCCTGCGCAACGTCGAAGACTGGAAGGCTTACACTTCGGGATTGTCTGCCATTTTCAGGGCCAGACCAGCTTATCTGGGCGTGACCCCGCCTATATCTACAGATCCACCAACAGAGAGGCACAAACAGATGACAGAGAGTCTGATGGTAGAGCTCAAGGCGCAGAACCAATTCGAGTCCGCAGAGGACGCGAGACTCAGGTGAGAGTGTCTCGCAGGCTCGACCGCCATAGACAGATGTGAACCCGGTCACAAGCAAATAAGCTCAACTAACCGATATCGCATTCTTTCACCATATAGAGAAGTTGTCCTTTCCAAGCTGAATCAAATCGTGAAGGAGTTTGTATTCAAGGTCGGCAAGCTCAAGGGCAAATCCGATGCTATTGCGCGTGAGGCGGGAGGCAAGATATTCACATTTGGTTCCTATAGGCTAGGGGTGCACGGCCCGGGTGCAGATATAGATACATTGGCAGTAGCTCCGCAGCATGTCGACCGCAAGGACTTCTTCGCAGTCATGGAACCAATACTTCGATTGAGGCCTGAGGTGGACGAGCTCACCGTACGCAAAGTCTAGCTATCACATCTCACTTACGTTCCCTCGCCGACTGAACATGTCTTCACGACTTGATTAGAGTGTGCCGGAAGCTTGGGTGCCCATCATCAAGATGAAGTTCTCTGGTGTGGAAATCGACTTGATCTTCGCACAGCTAATGATCAGCCAGGTGACCGACGACTTGGATCTTCGCGACAATACGCTGCTCAAGGGTCTTGACGAAGCTAGTTTGAGAAGCGTGAATGGTGAGCCATATTTCATGGTTTTACAAGGATTTCAGACCGATTTCTCATTCCGCTTTTGCCTCTATCACCTAGGCTCTCGAGTGACCGATGAGATCTTGCATTTAGTGCCGAATGTCCTAGTCTTCCGTGATGCGCTAAGAGCGATCAAGTTATGGGCTAAGCGTGAGTAATACGAAGCGAACGAGTACCAATGGGCTGATCAATACTGACTGTGGCTGCAATACCAGGCCGTGCTGTGTACTCGAACGTCATGGGCTTTCTGGGGGGCGTCGTATGGGCTATCTTGGTTGCTCGCATATGTCAATTGTATCCAAATGAATGCGCAGGAGGCATTATTTCCAAGTTCTTCATTATCCTGCAACATTGGTACGTTTTCCAACGGACAAGTCTCGTCCACTTCCGCTCACTCCTTTCTGCACAGGAATTGGCCAACTCCTATAACGCTGAAACCCATTGAAGAAGGTCCTCTGCCGGTCAGAGTGTGGAATCCCAATGTAAAATTCTGCAAAAGCTCTGTCCTTGTGATCATAGCTAATCAAGGGCATTCGTTAGATATACCCTGCCGACAAAGCTCATCGAATGCCAATCATTACGCCAGCTTATCCCTCTATCTGCTCGACGCACAATGTGTCGTGTAGTACTCAAGCTATCCTTACGAGGGAATTCAAGAGAGCGGCGGATATCGTCGACAAGATCGTTGTGCGGTCGGTGCAATGGTCTGAGTTGTTTGAACCGCATGACTTTTTCACGCGGTATCGCGTATATATACAAATTACAGCATCGTCTGTAGATCCTGACATCCAGCTGAAATGGTAAGTCTCTTGCGTAGGATACTGCGATCCGCATCGTGAACTAAAACTTGTTATTTGCAGGTCTGGAACCGTAGAATCGAAGATTCGACATCTAGTCAAGTCTCTCGAATATGTAGATGGCCTCAGCCTTGCTCACCCCTTCGTTGAATCTTATGATCTCGTCAGTTACTGCTCGGCTACCAGCGATGACGAGTCTCAGCTCGTCATGACCGGAAACATTCCCACGGAGATTGCAAAGCGAACGAAGGAAGAATATGAGAACAAGCCAGACATTTTAAAGGTCCATACGTGCAGTTGGTTTATTGGCTTGCTGCTCGAACCTAAGGGTCGTAAGTATGATGCGGAATTCGCCTGTGGCGGGTGTTTACCTGACACTGTCTTCTTGCATGTGAAAGCTAATTCGACGACAATGAGACAATTGGACATTAGCTACCCGACCATCGAGTTCACCAAGCTCGTGAAAAGTTGGGACGGGTACCAAGCAGACAAAATGGGCATTATATTGCGGCACGTCAAAGCGAAAGATTTGCCGTTCTTCGTCAAGCCTGCTTCGGCTAAGAAACCAAATGGTGAGGGGACAAAGCTTGTCAAGGGCAAATCCCTCAAGCGAGCCAAGTCGGAGAAGGTAAGCAAACCGCATGAGCTTGTTGTCCGCCCAGGTATCTCCTCACGTTTGACTGACAATCGAAGCATTTGATCAAGGATCAAGCAAGCGAAGAACCCCTCCCAGAGGTCAAGAATTCGCCTGCAAAGCGGATACGATCTGGTCCAGGTGACTTTGACATGCCAGGAAGTGTTGGGATCGATGACCCATACGGAGGATCAACGGCTACAGGATCTGATTCACCAGCACCGTCATCAATGGTCGGAAAGCCAATCAATGGACTTGCGCCTGCCGCAGCAGCTGCCTTATTGAGCGATACCGGTTCCGTAAGATCGGAAACCCCAACTACGCCTATGACTGAATCTGCGATTCAAGGTTTGAAGAACATGCATACTTCAACCCCCACGCCCACGCCAATTTCCAATTCGGCATCAGCGTCACCATCTGCACCCGTCGGTGTTGCTGCTCCCGGTACTCTGCCTGGATCATCACTGCCTACAACCGCTTCGCTGAACAATGCCGTAGCGCAACAACCGCATGCTCAGCAGGGACACGTACAAAACGGCAACGAGGGTGGCAATGCCCAACAAGATTCTGGTATACCTGGAATCGCCCAACCTGTGCACGTCCAATAGATTCGACAACTGGAGTTCGATGACTGACAAGATTCAGGCGCTTGGACTCGCGAACGAGGGCTTCGTATATCGCCGCCCGTAACAGCTCAATAGCGCACGGCGGCTAGACTGTGGTTCTCGCAAATTCGGCACCAGCACCGAAACGATGAGAAACTGAAGGTCTCTAACAGGGACTAACGCTTCCCATATAGAATCTATGTTGCGGCGTACAGTAGGTGTCGCCGGTATCACCGGAGGAGAGCTGTGCTCAGTTCGCTTCTGACTGTAGTAAGACTTTATTGCACGCATCTCTGTTCGCACCCTCAGCTGTAAGTTCCGAGAATGGCGGATGCACAGCTCATGCATAAGCTGTGCAAAGTAGGTATCAACGCACGTGCAGGCTCCCGCGGCGAACTGCGTTTGGAGTGCGTCTCCAGCCAGCCGGGCACGAGGTGTTTTTGTCATAATACACGCATCCCATCTTGTGTAGTATCGCTCATTTATTGTTGCAATGTAGCAATGTATTCTGACCAGTCGCTGGCAGCACTTGACGCGTGTATGCTGCCCTACTCGAATGGTAGGATTGTACGGTATGTATGGTCGCCACCAAATGTGCTGTGGCAAGAATAGCTACTGGTGACACACATCACGTGCAAATGGGTACCGTACAACAAGCGTCAAAACAGCCATGTTAGCGGAGCGTATCAGAAGTGCTTGAAAGGTCAATTATAAGGGTGAGGCATCGAGCCACCTCTCTTGGCTTGCTTTGAACTACCGGTACCGTATTCGTACAGTGACTGGATCGGCCTGTACGGTACTCGCACTTCCTCGGAGCTTGTCCATCCCGGCCGCGGCGCAGTTTCTCGCCCGAATGACCGCGGTCGTGTCGCCCCTTGCTGATCGAACGGCCCGGAACATTATAATCTGGGGAAGGGCTCGGACCGACAAGTAATAATATAGACTAATACGGTAGGCAGAGACTTTCGAAATAATAATGCTACCGGTGGTCTAAGAGGATATGATAGGACGAAAAGCCGGGAAGCAATCTAGTATCACAAGACACACGTTAATAATGAATTAAAGCACAAGCAGCTTGTGCCTACCCGGCCCATTGATCCCCCTTAGTAAATAATAGAGAACTTATCGCTAATCATACTTGTCAACAATAGAAGAAACAATCAATAAGAAACCCAAGATCTACACAGGCTGAAATGTTACTATTGTTGGGAAAGGTAAACAGAAACAATGATGGATTACCTTTTGTAGGAAGGTTCACATTGTTGGGGAAGTATGGTAGCTGGCTGTATGATTAGAATTGTTGTTGCCTCTTGCTAACCACTTGGTTTCACTAAGCTCCCTATCACACACACTACTGACTATCACTCCTGTCAGCTCCAATATGAATCAAGACCACGTGATTCGTTATCAGCAAGTTGCCAGCGCCAATGCCTCTTATAACCTGCCAGTCATGGGCCTAGGTAGCTCCATCGGTAGCTCCATTGTAGCACCGGGCGCTACAACCAGCAAGCGGAAGACTGTAAGTCTTGTATATAGCTTAAAGCCAACACTAATTCGCGACCAGAGCTGAGCGAGCATGCATAACCTCCTCAGGACTCGGAATCGACGCTACCTCCAAAGAGGCCTACTAGGACGAGAGGCAAACGACGTCCCGTAGATTACTCCAAGCTAGACGAAGCAACGCTCCTCAGGAAGAAACAGCAGTCGGACGAGAAGGTGCAGGCACTTCAAACGTATATGATGATCAATCTCCAATGCGCAGACATGCTAAAGAGCTCGGATCCTGCCATTCGGGAACGCGGCAAGGAGCTGATGGAAGACTGCAAGCAGATGAGAAGAGAAAACTACCGGCGGGCCAAAGTACGAGCATCGTTGATGAACAAGCAAGCGGACAGAGTCAACGATGCCTCTCAGATTAGTGGACAACCGTGCATCTTGCCGGAGAGCGCGAGTAGCGCCATCAGCAGTAATAGTAGCGGAGCTATTATACGAAGCGGTGGCGACTTCTGGAAATGATGTGGGAGGAACACCAAGACGATTACCCATGAAAAAGATACTTTGATCCACGCTAAACAGATGGATGAACTATGTACCACATTTCCCGATGCTGGAGTAGTTTTATGTATTATCGGAACGTTTGCCTCGACTATCAGGCTCCAGCAGTCGGCAATACAGTCTATGGGAGGTGTCGAGAGAACTGTAAACTGACGGGTCAAAAATATCCAGGCAGCGGCGAGTCTTATATGCAGCATATATGAACCATGCATACCATTTATGCAATTACTATTATTGCAGATTGTGCTTGCTTGTGGAAAATTCTTCCTCTGGTCTGATCTTCGGAAAAGAAGGATTTTCATGTTCACGGATATGGTATCCGAAGACGATATCTACAGCAGCGATATTTTCAATCGCTGGTCAAGGATGATAAGACTGCTGCAACGTAGTCGATGTGTTTCGCGCTTGTCTCGCATCAATCTGAGGCAAGCTTAGCGAATTACGAAACCAACAAAGCTGAACTACCGGGCGGGTTTGCGTTCTGAAAGTCTCAGTTGACGATACCAGTATGTCTCTGATAGTAGGTCTGACAGGTCTGTCACAGGATTCAGAGTCAAAGTTCAGCGTAAGTTTGAAGGATCAGGAAGCTGACATTAACATCTGATCAAGCATAAGATTGGTGTCTACAGAGTTCATTTGCTGTAGTCACTAATTTTAGGTTGGACCTAACATACACCGCATACTAATGTAGCATATTACAAAAGAATGATTGTGATTGCTGTGTGATATCTGATACCGTACTGTATACCAGAGAGTGCACCTGCTGTATAAATATGGAAGCTTATAAATGCTCCACAGTCATATCGTTCCGCCTTTAAACATCATTTAGTCTTTTTCACTCCTTCCCCGGATGAGTGAGCATACCTCCGCATTGGCTCGGAAGCTGAGCACGTGCAAGGGGCCACCCCAGGATTTCCATTACAGTCTGTCCATTGAACTGCATTGCAGGAGTACAGTACGTGCGGTAGTATGCTACATGCGTTGTGTATTACAATGGCCGGACTGAGCTCTTGTTGCGGATGTATAAGCCTCACTGGCAGTTGCTGTCCGGTTCACAGCTAACGAGAACGTGCTACAATATGGATAGCTGTCAAGTCATGAGCGTCTGCAACATTGTGCTGCAGTGAATGAACAGCTCTGTGCATCTAGTGATTCCCCATCTTTCCAAGACATCCGTCCTAGATTGTTAACTCTTAGCTTCGGCTTTCGAAAGCCGTAGCGTAAGATGCTTGCTATGATATTATTCGAGTGACTCTTGTCAGCTGTCGTTCTGACAGCCTGTCAGTGGAGCGAAGAAAGACGATAGCAGCACAGGGAGGGTGAAGTTGTGCACACGTACAGTCTATCAAGCATAGGTGCTGCCGGGATACCCTGCAATCACTACCGTACTGTCCGGAAGTCATTCCAGAGTGGAACTGCAGCTCGTCCAGCCCAATTTGCCACCGTCGAGCGATTGCCTGGTCTCGGCATCCACGCAGGCCGCAAGAGCAGCATCCGAGAGTCCGGGGAGAGGCACGGCGGGCATGTGTAGGAGAGGACGCCGATGTCGAGCTGGATGCGTCTCCCCTGAGCTCCAAGTAGAAGGCATCTGTATACTACGCCACTGTACACCAGGCACGCTCATCGCAGTTCCGCATCTGTCGTAACCAACGGCCATCTGAGCGGTCTCGTCGCAGCTGCACACTCGCACACTGCACGCTGCATCATCGCCGTACCAGCCGCATCATCCAATCGCATCCGGGACAGCGGACAACAGCTGCAAGCTTCTGAACGCAACGACCAAAGCAGGCCAGAGCACCTGTCGGACGCCCTCCAAACATCCGAGAAGGACCGCGTGTCCAGCCACGCTCCCTCTGCATCCCGCCGGGGGCCTCGCACTTGGCCCAGAGCGAGTGATCTCGTGCCGCTTGGAGAGCATCCGTCTGGACATCCTTGAAGCCCGAACACAGCAAGACCAGTCGGCCATCGCACCGAGGTCCGGCTGAAGGAGCCCACTACATTCAATCCGCATCACCATCCTCGCGGCACCGCTCTCGTCTAGCCACTGGCCGCATACCGGCTTCACCTGAGCACACCGCCGAGACACCAGCACCCGCACGACAGGATAGAGAAGATTGCCAGCACCGCAGCAACTGCCTGAAGAGCTTTGCTGGCTGCTGCATCGCCGCCTCCTCGCGCCGGACCAGCTGGCAGTCCCCGATTACCCAGACGCACCTCGTCCGGAAACGGCAGGCGGGCAACTCTCCTCTGACTAGACCGGTCATCTCGCAGCTTTGATCGGCCTGCACCGTGGGTCGCGCGCTCGTCAGCACATCGTTCCCTTGTGCATGCCAGCTTACGTGCTTTGCTCTCCCTCGCTTCCCCCGTGGCCGCGATAGCCAGCCAGCCAGCGCATCACTCAGCAAGACACCTGCCCGCCATGCAGTCGCCTGTGGCGATCCTCCAGAAACAGCGGCAGTACCGCGCCTTGTCGTACTCGCAAGGCAACCCGCTGGGCATTGCAACTGGCACGACGCCCTCGTCTCTGTCTTCCTCGTTTATAGAGTGAGTTCGCGGCCCGTGATCCGTTGCTGACTGCCGGCGATCGGGAGGGCGTGACAGCGTCGAGAGATACATCCACTGACTTTGTTATCGCTTTGACTGCACTGCTCTTTACTTTCCACTCAGCCACGCATTCGACCATCCCACCCCAACCTCGTTCTCGCAGCTCCAGCTCCTCTCATCGTCAGTCACTTCAAACGACGGGTCTGACTACACCCATCGCGTACCCAAAGTCGAAGAACAGTTCTGCTCGGGATTCAACTGCTGTGGTTTAGAGTTGGACGATTTGGTGCGTCTCCCCATTCTTGTCTCTTCCTCTAGGCGTGTTATGCCTGCACTTTTCCCTCGACATTCGTGTTGGACAATGTGGACAGGGCATGACTTGCAGAGCAGAAGATTAGTCTGCATAGCGGCACAATGCTGACAATCTTCCCCCTTTTGTTACCCTTTTCTAATCCCCTTTCGACTGCCTCCAACGCACAACCTTTCCTACATCCTCTCTCCCTGCTTACGCGACATGCTTCTCTCCACCTGCGGCTATATCCGCATTACCTCCGTCTTGCCACTGACGCCTACGTGCCGAACTACTATTATCCGACCCCCTCATACGTCGATTATGCATCTACCGCACACGCTCTCCTGTCTTTATGGATTTCAAACCGTCATCAGCATCACCTCCTGGAGCATTTCGAAGAATGCCACGTTCTGCCGGGTGGCGGCAACACCCCGGCTAACCCATCCGCAGCAGCGGCCATTGCAGCAGCTACAGGCAATGGCAAGACTGGCTCAAGACTTGCTTCTACATCATCTATAGGAGCCAACAACAACGGCAATGAAGCCGACACCGAAGGGGCCAGCGACATGCCCGACTTTGATGATTTCGATGATGCACACAACAATTCATTGCAAATCACCAACGGCAATATCAATAACGGGTTGCCTACTTCTTCTGGCGTTGGGCCTACCCTATCCGCTCCACCCTCACCTGCCCTATCAAGTTATTCGGATCATCATCCTTCGAACAGTACGAATGGCATCAATGACCCTCTCTACGAGCTGAAAACGAAGAGGAGAGTGAATTCGAGTAATTCTTCGTTCCCTTCCTTTACCAACCAAGGTGGATCAATAGCTTCTGGATCGCAATCTAGAAACCTTACGGCCGGGGGAAGTAGGACAAATTCAAGAAGTCCCCCTTCAGATTACGATGAATCATCGCTTTCGATACATTCGGATAGAGAAGATGACGCATCTTCGCTCTTGTTTACGAGGAGAAACAGACAGCAGAGCGTGGACTCGTTGGCTTCTGTCTCTACCAATGCCTCGACTTCCTCCAAGAAGAGGAACTTTAATACTGCTCTGGGTACCGGAGCCCCTTCCCCATCAAATACTGGCAACGTTTCCAATACGATTTCTGCTGCCAATATACCTGCCGGAATGCAAGGTCATCAGCCTGCGAAACCTTCACTTACGGGAATGGATTTTGCAAATATTAGAGGCGTTGTAGGTATGGGGGGAAGTGGCAGTAGAGGAGGATTATCTGGTTTCAGTACACCTGATTCTTCACGTCCTGGTACTCCTGCTTCTGAACATGAAGGAATTGAAATGCCAGGTGTAGGGTGTGTACCTCCTTCTCTGTTATTCCCTCTCAGACACAGTCAGAATCCATATTCTTCGGCTGAAGAGGATAGTATGACTACGGACGAAGATGATGATGATGGACGATCTGCTGAAGAGACGGATGACGATGATGATCAATTAGATGGAATGGACGAGAACATTAGATTCCAACACCAGTTATTGCAGCAACAGCAAATGCTCTATAATGGTCCTCAAACCTTGAACCCTCAAATGCTCAACGGTAATAATAGTAATAACCAGAATAACGTGCTGAGCATGATGATGAACAACAACGTTGGCAACAACCAAAATCTTAATATGCAACAGCAACAGCAATTCATCAATAATAATAACAATAACAATAATGCTGGCATGAACCCTATGCAAATGCAGATGCAACTGCAAATGATGGGAGCTACTCCACAACAAATTCAGCAAGGTTTCAACCTTCAGAATATGGATCAGAATAATCAAAACAACTTCGCTAGTATGTTGGGAACGACTCCTACCGCTGAGCCCAGCATGAAAAAGAAGAAGACGACATCGTCTGGTGGTGCCCGACCCAAAAAGAATAGCAGTAACAAGAATACTGTCCCTGGGGGTCAGAAGTATGATGCTCGCGTTGACCACGCTGCTGCTGCAATGTTTAGTCCTTTAACCCTCCAAGGTAAAGGTTCCAATGCAGGAGCGAATATTCCAATGCCTACCATTTCAGCATCTACTTCACCTGATAGCCAAGCATCGGCATCAGCAGCTACATTGGCTGCTATCCAAGCAGCAGCAGCAGCTAATGCTTTCCCAGATGCCTCTACTCCGACGGGCAGAGTTTGGATTCCAAATAATGCTAAACCATTCAAATGTCCTGTTCCTGGATGCGATAAAGCTTATAAACAGCAAAATGGTCTGAAATATCATAGATTGCATGGCCATTGCAATTCGAATTCAAACGGCACTCCAGGTGAAGAAGAAGTTGATGATGGTGAGAAGGAAGAGGATAAACCGTTTGGTTGCTATGTTGGCCCTGCTTGTGGCAAGAAATATAAAAAGTAAGTGTATTTGGATTGTATTTTTCTCCTGACCTCAATTCCTTTGATTTACCCCGGTACTGATCATGTTATCTTACACTAATTCATTCCTGTAGTATGAACGGTTTGAGATACCACTACCAGCATTCAGGAGCGCATGGTCAAATTGGCTTACAGATGTTGACGAATGGAACACATCCTCCACCTGCTTATCCACCGGGACATAAGAGAGCAGGATTGAAGAATTACGGGGCTGAATTTAGCAATAATCCTTCTCCTACTGTGGTCATGAATCAATCTACCGCAGAAGCTATACTGGCTGCTATTTCACAAACTACTGGTGGACAAATGCTTCAGGCACAGCCATCTCAGCCACAGCAGCAGCAGCAGCAGCCACAACAAAAGCAACAACAGCAACAACAACAACAACAGCAGCAGCAGTTCCATCCTCCTCCTCCCCCACATGGCAATTCGAGACCTACTACTCCAGCAACTAGCTCGAATCTGCATCATCAATTGCAACATTCGCCACTCGGTCAGCACGCGTAGATTCTGATACACAACTCGGCACGCATTTCTTCTATCTTCTCGTGATCTACTTTTGACCACGAACACCGGTATCTTCTGGAATGACCTCGATACTACCCAAATTTCGAAGCCACTCTAAGTTGGATACTATCTCAAACTAAGCTTGACCCGTCAAGCGAAACATCGCAAGAAAACAAGTGATCATTCCCCTAGGTGGGATTGTCGCACTACTTCGAATATTCGGCTCTAGCCACTACAACTTTACTATAACCTTAACTTCGTAATCGCCTTTCGTTATGTCATCCCCTGCCGTCTTCAAGGTCTGTGTTGTTTTACCATTATTTCTTTCCCGCATCCATTTTCGCTCAAACTCTAGTCCTGGACAAACGGCTTTGAAAACTCCTTATACAAGACCCAAGCAACGCTCTTCCCCACTCTTGTAGCTATTGTAATTTTTCCTTCTGCTATCTTTCTTGCGCAATCGGTCTTGTCGGACCTGCTCTCGATCTGCAAATTTGGGTTTCAAAAAGAAGAAGAAGCTTATCAGCAAACTTCATTGTCGCAAAATTCAAATCCAAATCTAGATTGGCAAACGATTGGATAGCGTTTATGGTTTCCCGGTGCTTGTCGTTCCCCTGTGATGACATCGGTGGTGTCTCGCCTCTTTTTTGGTCGTGCTCCCCAGGCTCTGGAAAAATGCGCCTTCCCTCTCCTTGTCCCCGATTATTGATCTCTATTGTCTCGGTCCATTTTCTTGGTTGTTGTTTATAAAAAGTTTCCGCAATGCACATAGAGCACTCTGGTTCCTCTGATAAATGCCTACTCGATTATACTGCGTGTCCTTCGTACAATCTTCTGCTTCACAAGGGTGCAGTTCGAACCATAGTTCTCCACGAAATCAGGGTGATAGAGGTAATTGTACAGATACAAGCAGGCAACTGACATTCGGGACAGGAAGTGGCAACTATTCAGGCCTCTGGTAGAAAAATTAGTGCAGACTATCCCGAACGTTGCGAGTAGATGCAGTCGGGCGGAACCTCGTTTATATTATGCAAGCAGTGCATCGTAACTAGCTGTGACGATCAAGAAGAAGAAATGAATTGGACTATAGCTACAAAGCACAGCAAGGGAGTTCTGCGAAAGGCATGCTCGATTTGCACTTTTATCGATTTGCACTTTTAATTCCATTAGTGTAGAGATGTGATAGAAGATTGCTACTGCTTAGGAAGCAAAAAGAAACAGTTATACCTCCTTTTGACGGAGAGCGAAATGTCTGGCAAGTTTAACTAGAGATTAAGTTTCGAGAGAATCGTTCGAGCTTAAAAAAAGAATTGCCGACACATCAGCATTTGTCCAATTCCGACCGAGTGGAAAACATGTTCATCCTCACCCAACTGCGAGTACTGCCATGCGCTACCTGATATCCGTCTGAACTGGATACCATGCAGACCAGGAAGCCAGGGCACCTTGATGATGAAAATCTCGAACCGCACAATCATATCCTGTGCACTGGCTGGTCCAGACGAAGTATCAATGAACATCCCATTGGGTGCTTTAGAAGGAGTGGTGGCAGTTTCAAGTCCGGAAGAAGGCGAAAGGGAATTCTTGTTTGTCTCCCCTGCCGGATGAATGTTGCTAAGCATAGTAAAAGAAGACGACGAAGTAGCTGTGTTTTGCGGTAGCGAAGACTGCGAGACATCGGCAGGTCCTACAGAAGGGGCACGAGTTGATGCTGCCTCCTTGTCTAGGTCTCTGTCCTTACTAAATGGCGAGCGAGGAAGTCCCATCTTGCTGGTCCGTCTGATCGAACGTTTCCTGCCCGGCGTAGGGGACTCTGGCTGACCTGACATACCCCTGCGGTCGTGAGCATGATCGGGTCGGGGTGATAAAGCAACAGATGCGAGATCTATGCTTGGCGCATGAGCGCACTCAAAGCCAGCCTTAATGGTTCTGTGGCTGACTCCAAGCTGATCGAGTGTCTCCACGATAGCCTGCCGAATCACCGCTGGTGACTTGGTGGAAGTAGTAGACACTGAGAAGAGACCCTGTAACGGTAAAGCTCACGATCAGCCCAGGCCACTGCAACAGATCATGTTAGATCAATCTGACCTTTAGGTAGACGGGCTTCGATTCCGAAGGGCCATTCTGATCAAAAAGATCTTGGCCTGCGGTATGCTCGCCGTTCTCAGTCTCATCAGCTTCGGGAAGGGCAGCTGCTAAAGCTAAAGATCCGGTTGTCTTCGGCCTTCTATAAGCCAAACTCATGGATGCCTGCCGGCGTCGATCGATGCCGATAGGTGGACCTGAAACATCGGCCTGAGCAGCGGTAGTTGGACTACCTGCATCAACACTAGCTCCTCTCGCATGCGTCCTGCTATTAGGCGAAGACAGGGCAGCGCCCGTTGTGCTAGCTCGGCTGACTGTTTTGCCCGATGCTGCCTGTGGCAATGGGACATCTGAGTCGGGAGGTACTGCGGAATATTCTGCTTGTTGCGGTGCGGGTACGCCTTCAGTTGGTGGACTTCCGTTTCCAATGCGTTGACGAGTCGTTCTCTTGTTTTCGCTATCACCGTGCGAACGCCCAAGGATCGAGCCAAACCTCTTGACGAAACCGCCCGAGTGGCTAGATGTCATAGCAGCACTGTCTGCTGACAAGGTTGCAGGTGTGACCGGACGATTTGGGATATGCATCGAATGTCGGTGTGATGCGGGAGCGGATGCATGAGCCTCTCGCATTGGGGCGGCCTCTTCGGCAATTGGAGATTCGACATCTGGCGCTGCTGTTCGCCTGAACCCACCCTGCATAGGTGATGGAGAGACGGGGGCTGACGAGGGCATAGTAGTGTTGCGACGATGCCGGTTTCCAGATCCCCGCCTGTCCAGGTAGCTGTCTTCAACAGCTAAAGGCGGAGGAAGCGTCAGTCCCGTATTGCGGTCTGGTGCTGGGCTTTGTGGGGCTCCCATCGGTCGTGGACTGGCTGGTGGTTGGGAGAACTTAGAATCTCTGTTGATGGTAGCCGCCGGTGCAGGTGGCATCAAGCTCAATGCTGGACCATCATGAGCGCCGAAGGGCGACTTGGTAGACTTTGCGCCATTTGCTTGCGATAGCATAGAGGATGTAGTAGCAGATCTTGGCCCATTCAGCGACAGGGTAGAACTAGCAAAGACGCCGGACCCACACAGTCGATCTCTATCTATCCTTTCCTTCACTAGAAAGTAGATTGATAACAGCGGGTGGAAACCACGAGTTGGATCCGTAAGGTCTGTCTTCACGCCGCCAGCGCCTGTGGTCGGAGGTGCATGTTTACCATTGATCCCGTTCATGCCATCCAAGATGCTATCTTCATGCTTTCCGGAGAAAGCAGCCGCCAGATTTCCGGTAATCTTCTTACTGTAGAAGCCTAATCCCGAAAAACGCTTGCTTGGGCTGCGTGATTTGCTGAAATCCGGCGCCTTGTTTACAGATAAGCGATCTGTTGATGTGGATCTATCCATACCAGGTAACTTTCCGCCTTGCTTGTCGTCCCATATGCTCAAAGCATTCAAGTATTGATCAGAAGTTAGTACATCTCCCAGTTTACTCTCGATCTCTTCTGGTGTGCCAAATTCAAAGCCAGTCATTTCTTTAATGACTTCGGGATCCAACTCTCCATATCGAATTGGCTCCCGCTCGGGTAGATGATTGTTCGGCGCACCATCGTATCCCTTTACGATCCACGGGTGATTGGCCACCTCTTGTAAGGTCGCCCGATTGGCGGGATTTGTCACGAGCATTCTCGACAGGAGGTGCTTGCACTCTGTGTCGAATCCACGCGGGGGAGAAGAAAAATTAGTCAATGTTATGGAGCACACCTACAGGGCCGGATGCTTACCGGCGCTTAGCCAAGCAGGATATTCAACTTGGCCTCTTTTGATTTTCGCATGTAGTGCAGGCATGCTTTGATCGTCGAAGGGAACTTTACCGCACACCAAGACGTACAAGACGATGCCAAAGCTCCAAACATCGACTTCCGGTCCTGTGTAGACTTTTGCATTAAGAAGCTCTGGAGCAGCAAAGTACAAAGAACCGCAGAAGGTAGAAAGGTGGGAAAGTGGGGAGTAAAGGTTGGACAGACCGAAGTCGATAATTTTGATGTTACCGCTCTTGGAAATAAGGATATTCTCGATCTTTAAATCTGGGTAGCAAACCGGGTAAGCCTAGTCAACTGTGGGCAAGCTGATATGCTATCCGTCACTCACCTCGGTGAACGATGCTATTTGCGTGACAGTACTCTAATGCGCTGCATATTTGTCTGGCAAACTTCCTGGCGCTCCGTTCTCGCAGGCGGCCATGCGATATGATGTAGTCAAGGAGCTGACCGCCATTCACATACTCAAACACCATATAGTAATGATGGGGATAGACTAGCATACTCTTCATTCCAGCGATGTACGGGTGATGCAAGAGGAGGACAATAGAGGCCTCCCGTATGGTTCGGACCTCTTTCGACAGGTCCTTAGCGTGTGCTTTCTCCAAGAACGATTGGTTCGGGTCTTTCGGTTCGCCATCAAGCTGGCCGGCAGAATTCTTCTTCTGAGTATTACTGTATTTCCGCGAAAGCTCCTCTGGCCGGCTCTTCCCGTCAGCATTATGTTTGCTGTGATCGCGGAGGGAGGCAACTTGTGCTGCAACTTGTTGTTGAGCTGCGGCTGTCGACGTGAAGCGTGGAATAATTTTGATGGCGAACTGCAAGTTGGATAAGCTCGCTTAGTTCATAATTCCCTCCGTATATGACATAGTGTCTTACCTTCTCTCCCGTTACCGTGCTCACGCCGAGTTTCACCTTACCCATACTACCCGCACCTAGCGTTTTACCTAGCGTCCACTCACCAAGCTGTCGGCGAGACGATCGTTCACGCTCTTTGACATTGGCAGGACCGGTACTTCTTTCCTTGTCCTTTTCTCTCGCGGTGGGTGATCTCGGACGGTCTGCGGACCCCTCGTGGGTGCTGTCTTCGGCTGGTACGGTTTGGGAAAAGGGCGCTGACTCTTGCTGTTGCGCGAACAAAGACTGGCTTGCGTGCGAATTGGCGGAAGTTGTTTCATGGCCGTGGGATGGACGAGCGGACATCGATGAACCAACGGCCGGAGGGGCGCTTGACTCTGCAGAGGGTCTCCTGTACCCAATAGATGATGATGATGTGTGATGACCTGTACTTGCAGCGATGCTGCCATCCCCCTTTGTTCTCTGCATTGACGAACGGGGTGAGCGCCTGAATGTTGGGGATCCAGACGGATTCTGACTGGTTGTTTGGAGCATGTGCCCGCTGTCCGAGGTAGCACTGGCGGGTCCGAGGTCTCCGGCAAATTCAGCTTCCTGCTCTTGCCGAAGGTCGGTCTTGGTCGATGGGCATGAAGGCTGCAACAAGCCCGCCGTATCTCGTTCTGAGCTAGATGCGTCGGCCACGAACGGATCTTCTGAGCTGTCTGATGGTACGTGACCGTTCTGAGCTTGTGTAGAAGTACCTTTTAATCGTGAAATCGAGGAAGTCTCGCTCTGCTGACCGTGCGGCTGTATGTACCTCACAGGCTCGTGCATCGCTAACTCTACCAAAGGAATCGGTTGATATTCTGTGTGACCTTCATGTACCAATATCTCCCCGTTGTGCATGGGATCATGCGATATGATAGAGGGGACGCGAGTGGATTGTGAAGTAGACGGGCGACGGGATATCAAGTCATGCCCGCCTCTAGACGCATCATAATCGACGTCATGCGATGAGGCGTCACGGTATGGATTTGCGCGTAGAGAGCTTGGTTCTGACATCCGCAAGGCTGTTATTTCTTCAGACAGGGGTGTGGGGAGGAGGCTATCTGGGGCAGTGAGGGGCGATTCTTGCGGATCCTGCATATGGCTATCGATTATCCTGCTGGGAGAGATCGAAGTTGCATGTACTGTCTGTGCACCTGGTGTCGCTTTGGACTGTATATACGGCAGGTGTGGGTGATCTCCCCCAGTTGATGATCGAGAGGACCCTGATGCTACACGTCCCTTCCCAGCCTCGAGTGCATTAGCTGAGCTTGGCGTAGTCGAATCCCCTTCTGCAATGCTGCAAGCATCGTAGCTATCTATCGTTCCGGCGCTTGTCTGCTTATTGCGGTTCTCGCTGAATTCATGCGTGTGGCCGTTGTGCAATTCAGCCTGTTGCTCCGTTGGCACAGCTGGATAGGCATTGGCCGGCGTTGACAAAGATGGCTTGGCTTCAGGTGTAAGATCTTCATTTCCCACTGAAAGATCTCTCAGCCCACCACTCAGCACATCAACCTGTTCATTCAGGTCGAGCTGCTTGACCGGTCTGTGCCCGTCATCGAGCTGAGACGCAGGAGCGTCTGCATCGAGGACAACACCTTCGCCTGCGCCAGACCCGGCCACCGACATGGGTCACTTGCAGCCTGTCGTTGAGACTGTCTGGCCTCTCTTGCCCTGAGACCTGGCTTCTGTGACGGTGAACAACAACTCAAGGGTTCTTGCAACTCGATCGGGGTCTCCGTAGACGAGGTCCAAAAGTGCTCAGGAACACCGATAGCGATGCAGCACACTCAAGGGCCACGCGTGTGGCGGGAGAGCTGCCTTCGTATGCCCAAGTATCGCACGTCCCTGCCCGGCATTCGACACTGGGGACCGCTCCGCTCAACGTCGTCTTGTGATGCTATGCAGGCTCGCCCGTAGTACCTCGATAATGCTGTGCGAGCAGTGATATGCGCGTCGATTCAGGTCAGATGAGCTGCAGGCTAAACTCGAGGCAACCCAACCAATGCTGCCTGGTGTGTTGGTGCTCGCTGACTGCAGCTGGCCGGAAGGTGCCGCTCGCGCTGCTCGGCAATCCGGATGTGGTTCAGTTGGTGCAGTTGCTACATGGAGGAATGCAGGCGGGCCACGACTTCCCAGCGCGCTGCTGGGGCTCTGCTTGCATACACCAAATGGGTGCAATGCAATCACGGGCCGAGCTTTTGCGATACGACACGCTCGCTGTCAAAGCGTCGCAAAGCAACGGCAGCCTCCGACACCGCTACTCTTTTCTGCAGAACACGCTAACCTCCGAAGTCCAGCTTCAACCGAGAAACTGACCAAAGACAATCCATGATTGGAGCGACGAAAGGAGGAATAGTCGTTGCAGACTATTCAGTCTTACTGAATGTCCTTTGCTGCTTGTAGCCGGTCTGTAGGTTTTCGTTAATGCCATATGCACAGGTCCCCGTTATCTGGTCCTTGTGGGCGAGCCCCACTCCTCCGTCAATCAGACTCGAACTCCGCTATTATATCGGGCAAGGACTGGCAAGGTTGTTTGCCCATATGCTTAAGATGCAGGAACGCGCGGTGGATTGCCTCAATTAACGCTAATCTTGACAACCCGTGCGGTGACCGTATAGCTATTGCAACCTAAAACTCCTCGATACTAAGAGGATTTTCATAGACCTCGGTTGCCTCCGGCCTGCTGGACTGCATTCTGAACGGTTGGGCTGATCTTCTTTCCGTCTACAGGTAGGACGAGAGAAATAGGGTTGGGTCAGCTAAATCCCCTTAAGACGCTCAGTATACACGCAACGTACCCTTGTTGAAGCGCACGCGTGGGGGAGGAGCACGGTTGCGTCTGCCTTCCCGAGATCTGACACGGACAACGTGGGCATGGATAGCGCACGAGACGCAGTAGACGACTCGGATGTATAGCTTGGGTAGAACGTATTCTACAAGGTTTCGGCATGGATCAGCGGGATTCAGGACGCATTCGAAGGTCTGAACGTACCCTGGTAGACCGAGGCATCTGAGATGTCACGGATGGCAGCGGCCTCGACCATATTTCGGATTGAGAATCTGTCGACGACAAAGCACGCGTCAATACGACCGGGCCATAATTCAGACTACGCCAAGCCAACGGCAGCGTACCGCTTGATTGCCTTGTCCTTGGGCACGCATCGAGAGCAGTTGGAGCATCTCAAGAACGAGTTGTGGCCGCGGCCCTTCTTGTTGCGCCCTCCATTTCTACGTTTCTTGGTCTGCCATAGAATGGGAAGGCGATTGTGAATTGATCAGTAACCGTTCAGGTCTGCGTCGTGGAACCCTCTCTTGTCTCGTGGATGGCCCAGCTGCAATGCTTGTCTATGAACGTCTCTTGCTTGCTATCCGCTATCTATCCCGTGTCGTCCTGTACATTGCAGCTGGACCACATGCCTCCACCTAGGTTGGATCGCTCGCTCACCATGTTGAAGGATACCTGGGGGATGAAAAAAGGTGTGAGTGCGCTGCAGACTAATGTATGCAGGGCAGGCTGCTGCTCACCTCGTCGAGTAGCTTTACTGAACGAAGTGTCGGTGTGTAGCCAGGGCTGCCTTCCTCGCTGGCCTCCTGCCGGGATGGCCACTCTGCCGAACTTCTCCAGAGGCAGGCTGAAAACGGAAGGAATTGCAGCAAGATCGAAATGGTCGATCGTCTCTAGAGCAAAGGCAAGCATGAAAATCCTGATCCAACATAGAAAATAATTCATTCAAAATTTGAGTAGCATGGATATATGAGCATGGACAGGCCATACTACACCCAATACTTTACAGCAAGTCACCTGATGCTCGCCGTAACACTCCGGTTTCAGCTACATCCGTGCAAAAGCACTTCGCTCAATGCCGGTAGAAGTACCACAATGAAGTCGACATAAGCCGACAAAGTTATGTATGGATCTGACAGTGTTTCTCAGACTGGTGGACTACTCTGAGTCGCTCAAAGGTCGTCAAGGCTTGTCGACCCGGTCTATGGCTACATGGTTGTTCATGATCAAGGGTATTAAACGAAAAACACCAAGGCTAACTGCTGGCATCGCTTGGGATGCGGCTCTTGTAACGATTGATGTTGCTCTCCCTATTGGCATTTTGTATGTACGTGATCCAGGTGTTGCGATAGACTGCAGACACTACTTGCTGGAACCACCAGAATCTACATATACGGTGGGGGACGGCCGAATGCATCGCTTCCGACAGGACCAGGAGGGGTGCCTGCACATCTGACTTCAGTAAATGCGCCCCGTGCTTAATAATGAGGCTTACCATAAGCAAGGCAAGGCATAGTCGCGTTCTGGTCGTAAAATTCTTCTACAGCCCTGACGGGACGCCCGTACCGGTCATACTGAGCTCTCAGCTCGACGCGCGAAGGGAACCTGTGAAGAACTGGCGGTGCTGGCGGTGATTGGGGACTATCGATGCTGATTGGCCCAGCCTGAGAACCTGTTGACATTTCAGCAGGCGAAGATCGGGCATGCGAATCTTCGCGAATTCCAAGTATGAATCATCAGGCTCTATCCCAGCATTTGGCGCCTGTACTGGCAGCTTACCACTGCGAGAAGTACTCCTCGATCTCAAGTTCAAGCTGTGCCTTTTTTTACGAGGGAGGAGGCTGAGACTTGACGAAGCCTTCGGAGCTGCAGGAATTGGCGGCAGACCTGGCGAAGCAACAGGCGAGACACTCGACGCCGAAGATGAGCTGGACCTGATCATGGAAGACGAGGATGAGGAGGATGAGGCGTTCCGGTGCGAATCATTGAGTGCATCTCCAGCTATATATACCGGTAGATAATGTATAGAAGGAATGACACAACGGTGGACAGTGTATGTCAGCTTTACCCTCAGGAAATTAAAGTGGATTCATTTGGCAGTTCCGCAACTTACGGGATACAGGGGCAGTAATACCGTGTAAAGGCGCCGAATTTGCCATATTATCGCCGTTCGATGATATCACGTTTTTCTTCGGATTTGTGGCGGAGCGCGACCGGCCAGCATGTTCTTGTCGTTTATCATGCAAGGCCTTCAGTACGCTTGCAGTCATGATCAATTACACTCTGTCTATGTGCAGGAGTTAAAGATTGGAAGGAGAGCAGCGGCCAAATGCAATCACTTTGTCCCCATTCACTTGCGCGAATGAGTAAGAATGACACTGTCAAGAAACTGGTGCCGACCTCGATTGCGCTCAAGCCGAGGTATCCGAAGCTCCGTAGCTAAAACGATGCGGATCTCCGACGGGCAGTTAAGCAGTAACTTCAGAAGGGTGAAAGTAGTTAGGAAACAGGTGGATCAAGTACACTAGTGGTTCTGTCCATCATGTAGGAAGTAGTTCGGGCGCATGATGTTGGACAATCATGACGACAGCCTGCCTTACGTACACGCGCGCAGCCTTTATTTGTCTGTTGATCTCCTGAGATAATGCTCATGCTCCGCCATAGCCACGGTTCCTAAAATATAGCTATAACGGTAGACCAAAACGAGTTGCTGATTAGATAATCTGAAACGCCGGCATCAGCGCCTGAAAGCAACTAGTCATCCAGCGTCAAGCGATTCCGACGAACGTCGAATCTCCGCTTAGCTCCTGTACGGGTCGCTCGGAAGTAAGGTCCGCCGAACTATCCTAGTTGTCGTGTGGCATATACCGGTAGCAGCGCACTTCCCTCGTTTGCTGTGTCTATGCATTCACTGACGACTTGCTGTACATGGGCGGTCGACTTTCGGCTTGGCGGAAGAGCATCCGGTTTCGAAATAAGACGCGTAAATTGGCCAACGTGTCATGGCCAGGAAGACACTCTCGGCGTAGCGGAGATCTTGAATGCTCTCGCCGCCAGCAAACAAGCAGCAAACAACAACAGGTACTAGAAGCTTTATTACTACTAGCGTTATAATTGGGAGCCTCGCATCCAGTACTGTTGGAGGACATTGCCGAGGCTTTTCAGCGAGGTAAGACTACTCTCTGCTTCTAGCCCTGGCCAATGCGACCTATACGACACTTGGCTCCCCTATGCTCGGACGCAGTATTGTCAGTCAAGCCATAAAGTATGAGCACAGTCTCTTTCACCCAAACGAAGTATGCTACAACCACGCAAAGTATCGTACATATATTCGGGTAGCCAGTGTAGACTAGTGTAGTATTGCATGAATCTCTTCTATAACGACAACAACAATGTGCAAGAATGTGGGTCGCGTTCCGATACGTTACGCTTGCCGAAAGCTTGGAAACAACAGCGCTTAGCCCGAATACCCAAGGAGTGCGGAGATTGCCGCTCATGCAGTGTTCGAAAGTTTGTTGAATGGCCTGAAAACTGCATCATGTGTTTGCGACTTGCCAAATATTGCTTCATAAGGTGGAGGAGAGCCGTAGTCTTCGCTAGCCATCGTCGAAGGCGGGGTCCCTACGTCCCATGAGCACAAAGTCAGTGGCCGCTACGCTTGCACATGCTATATTCTTGAACCCCACTATAAGCCAGACACGGCACTGTTGCTCCGTGAGCTCGGAATTCAAGTGTCGAAGGCAGAAGGCGCCCGAATCTTGAGACTTGTGGCATAGCTGCTTCGTTCCCACCTTCCGCAGGTGAAGGCTCGACGATAAGCGCGTGAGGTGAATTTCGCGATATCGTATGCGAAGAAACTAGAATAGGCCGGGGGAAACTTCAACTTCTCTTTGACCTCTATCAGCAAGCTATCTCGGATGCTCACGTGAATCTGGTGGCGTGACCTGGGTGAAGGCAGAAGGTTGCGCCGCTGAAGGATACCACCTCTATCAGCGCGTCTGATTAACAAATATGATGCTCTCGAAGTGACGTACATTGATGACTAGTCGAGGGTTGTGGTGCAGCAGCATTCATCACACCTTGTAGACCCACTGGAGCATTTATAGAATATGAACTCGAAGCAGCGGAGGAGGAAGCTGCCGAATCGTCCGATGAGGCAGAATAGGCAGAATATCCCCTTGGGGCAGCCTGATACCTTGCTGTAAGATTGAGGTGCTCTCCTGTTGATGTAGAAACACTGCTTGAAGACTGCGTGCCCGATTGGCTTGATACTTTCAATGCTTTGTTCGATTTCGGGCTGCTTCTGCCTTGACGGAAGAGAGTCATCGCCGGGTCGGGTGAATCGATTAAAAAACGTCTGTTCACAGATACATATAGGCTCTCGGTTAGGCAGAAGGATGGCCTGTACAACGAGAAGCAATCGTCGAGAAGATAGAAGGGGTCTCCCTCTTGCGTTGTTCTGTCGGAGACGATTCCGCAAGTCCCTCGGCCTGGAAACTGATGTCTAGATGATCCAACTTTCAAAGTGTGTTTAGCACGAACCTCGGAAGCGCGATTTGTTCCCCTGTGTGGGCTCAGTGCTTTTAGTAATCTGGAGCCATTCAGAGCTCTTATCATTTAGTCTGACACAAGACGCTACTAATACGCCTTCTCTATACCCTCGCCCCGCTTGTCCTAGTGCCTTCTTCATAGACGCGGGTCGGATGCGAGGATAAGTTACCCGATCTCGACAAGCTCTAAGACAGTTGGCTCTAAAAAAAGCAGCCCTTACCGAAATGTGCAATAGCTGAAACAGGCTCTTTCCCAGCTGCACATTACTGAGTACTACTATGTGCTGGAGTTTTTCTTCGTATCGTATAGTCGTTACTCAAGCTGGTTTATACTGCTCTGCGCGACCTCCTTCATGCCGATTAAGTCACGTGGCTCCGATGTCTGGCCATGTCATAGCATTAGAACACTGCGCGGAGACAACGAGGTGCCTCGTACAGGCGCTTCACCTACCGTATATCGACTGTGAAGGTGACCTTGTTGCTCGTTCTCGCACGCTGATTCTGGAGATCAAGCTCGGAGCTAAAGCCTCCTTTTTACCGGTTAACAAACTCCGGACGATCACTATTCCGAAGATCTTCATTCGCCCGAATTCGAGTCATGGCTGTTTGCCAAATCAATTGACACGACTGATTACAAGTCTCACTGGAGTATATCGATGCCTACTAGTCCGCGCAAGTACTAACGTCGGACATTGCTCAGGATACGCGATAAATGGTCCAGCTGCTAGAATGGAATGTCGCGCAACTCACTGAGAGCTTCTCCTGCACGTTTGTTCCAGAGTACCTGCTAGCAGCAATGGACGTTCTTCTCATCGCGAAAGGAATCGCGGATGACGAAGCGGAACGACCGGCTGGAACACTTGAGGTGCTGCTTACGATGGAGATCAGTGCGATGGCTGACTTCATGAAAATCCATTTTGCTGGTATCAGCGGATACGCTGAAAAGGAGGGAGATATAGAGACTTGTAACATTAAGGCTTGGATCATGGTGTGACTTGCGGGGGTTGAAAAGGAACTAAGGGTCGCAGCAGCAATACAACACTCCTTCATGTTTAGCTATCTTGTTCTGTTTGTTCACGCAGAACCTTCATGCGGATAATGGGTTTGACGAGCAACGTCTGTACCGCAGATGGATAGAGCGACGTTCCCGATGTACAGTATCGATGCCACATACTCAGCATAGGTCTATGTCCCTTGTACGCTGCACATCCGAACTGCCGGCACAGTGGCAGAATTTGAAGCAATGATAGCAGTCACATATTATTATCCATTCACTGATTGGGTATTCCATTCCCTTTAGAGTCGACAACTTGGACATCAAACAGGGTGAAAGGCGTTGGTGAGGAAATTAGAAGGGCACGCAAAGCTGATCACTATACGAGGGTTGCCTTGCTTTGAGCTAACCGAAATTACAACAACGACGGAAAGGGAGCACCTAATTGCACTTCATTACAGCCTACGCTAACCTTCATCGAACACAGCGCCCTTGCGGTGTATACGAAGTGTGCTGCACTTCCTTCAGAGCAACAACGCCACCGAGCCAGCCTTGCCTTGCCTCAGCAGGATCTCCACCTGGAGTCAGACTCTACGGAGGGACTGCGCAGGCAAGCATGCGAGCCTCCGATCCAGTCCCGACAATCACAGTCACCCTTACTGCTATCTCTGCCGGCGATGACGAGGCCCCCAGGTCCTATACCAAGTGCGTCCACCTGCCACTTTACGCGGGGCGATTCGAGGCGTCCGCGACTGGACACAATGGCAGACTGACAATCTGCATCGTTGACAGGGGCGAGGGTGGTGTACTGGTCGTCGGCAGAGCTTCCAGGACGTGTGAGTATCCTCTCCTGCTTATCGTCCATGAATGTGCACTAACGTACGTCCTGCACGCTTGTCGGTGATCGATAGCCGGCAACAAGGCTGCAGGCGATAACGCGCTGTTCAGGTGAGCTGTCCCTGGATGACGCCAGGCAGAGACCACTGCATGCTCATGTCAACATATACTGCCAGTAATCAAGTCCTCTCTCGCTCGCACGCTACTATTGCCTGGCAGCACGACGGCGTAAGTTCTTGTCCATGCGCCGAAGGGAGCTTGGACCCTTTTCTTATCAAGCGGCAGCGCTGACATGGCCCGCACGATTGGTTGCCTGTTCTTACCTCAGGTCATCGCAATCAAGGATGACACATCCACGCATGGCACTGTGATCAAGAGATCACTAACAGTTTCGAGAGTTGGTCCATCCTGGACTCGGGTGAGTTTGACCTGGAGAGACGTCCCAACTGTCAGGCTCTTCTGCTTGGCTTACCTCCATCTACAAACAGCTTCTCGACGGAGATCAGATAGTCCTGGGCAAGCCGATCACCCGTATTAGTGACACCAATGCCAGTGTGAACTATCAACCCCTCATCCTGGAGATTTCTATTGTATCGAGTCACCATAAGATTCAGACCTCAGCAACGCCACTTTCTCCCGCCAATCAAACCGTCAGCCGAAAATATGCGTTGTACACACAGGAACAGCTCTTTACCGACGAAGATGAAGACAACATGCAAGTGGGAAGTGGTCCACAGATCCCTTGCTTTCCACTTCGACCAATAGCTCTGGCGAATGAGGAGAATTCAACCAAAGCCCGCCATGCAGACAACATGCGAGCTACTAAGAGGAGGAAGCTTTCATCGCGCACCTCGTCCACGTCTTCTGGAGTGAGAGGGCGACTTGACGAGATTGTTAGAAACAGTAGAAAACCCGATTCTCCTTCGTTGCAACTTCTGCGCGACACGACAACTGGGCGGATGACGACTCTTCGTATCGCTAAGTCAGAAACCGCCTCCAACGGCCACCAGTCTCCTATTTGCATACCCTCTTCCCCTGAACCCGAAGAATCTGAACACATCGTTGCATTAAACTCTGTCTCTCAGGCGCCCAGTGCTCCAGAAATCGTGCTTGACGAAGACAAGCCTGATTATTCTCAGAGCATACAAGAGATGATGGCTGATGCAGAGGCTGTGATCAATCCTGTTACCAATGAGCTTGTTAATGGCGAAGCACCGGAAGTGCCGAGAGAGCAGGGTAATTGGCAGTTCGTCAAGGCCGATACAAATTTCGCAGGAATGGACCAACTTGAAGACAAAGATAACAATGTGAACAGTCGTACAGAGGAAGGAGAAGATGCGAGGCAAATCGCGGCTAGACCTACTGAGTTCACCGCTTCAGAAGTCGAATACAAATTCGTGTTAGGTGATCCTGCTTCAATGGCGTCAGATGATGGTAACGATAACGAAGCAGAAGAAAGTGAGATGGAAGACGAAGAGGATGCTGATATCTCCGATGGCCAAGATATCGAAGACATCGAAGAGGATGCTGAAATCTCCGATGGCCTGGATATCGAAGAGGATGAGAATGATCCCCGTACGGCAATCACGACACTAGAGGCCGTGCAGAGGGTTTACGGCGATCCAGCCACTGATATGTTCCAGAGCGAAGATGAGTATAGGGAGGAAGAAATCGCCAAGTGGAACAATGATGACTATTCAGGTGAGGAGGAGGATGAGGAGGAAGAAGAGAAGGAAGAGGAAGAAGAAGAGGAAGAAGAAGAAAATGAAATGGAAGAAGAAGCAGAGGAGGAGATAACGGACAATTCTAGCCAGATTTTCGATCTCGCTCCTACACCTCCTCTAGCAGCTGAAAGGTATAAGTTTAGGATGCATAGGGACGACTCCATATCGTCTGATATTTCGGATGACCACTCGCGATCTGAGAAAGCGAGGCTAGGCCAAATGAATGGAGATTCCTCGGCCTCCCAAGACCCGGATGAACAGCTCAGTTCCTTTCAAGAATTGCCTTCCAGTACTCCCAATCGATCTGAGAGGAGTTTCGCTTCAGACTTTGTCTCGGCTTCTGAGCTGTCTTACAGAGCCTCGCCGGAAGTACCTGTCTACATGCTAAAGGCGAAGAAGACGAAGAAACCTATGAGGGACGCGGGTGTACAGGTTGACAGTTGCGCGCTGGTTTCGATGGCTGTCCAGGCTGTTGTCGAAGTTAGGGATATCGAAGTACAAGTCGACACCACCGATGTCTACGGTAATCCTGACGAAGTGCAATCCGGGAAGAGAACACATGAAGTCATGATCGAGACGGACAGGACGATGGACGTAGGAGCCGCCATCTCGTCGGCTCACGGACGAGGTGACACTGGTACAAGACCCAAGAAAGGCCTTCCCTGGCGAGTTGCCGCAAGATACACTACTGTGTTTGCACTCGGTGCTGTCGCAGCGGTTGTCGGTTTGGCATCCATACCCGATATCGAATAGCAGTCCATGGAAGCTTGATTATAGCCATATAGTCCAAGATGTATTGGTGGAATCTGACCTCCGCAAGCTCCTGAAGTGCATGTATTTCATATTTTCTATAGCAGCAGTAATGATGATCCTGTAGCTTTCTGAACTTTCCCTTCAATTGGATACTTTTCTTTTCTCTGCAATGATGAGGATGCTCTGCATCGACTCCCCTTTTTCCCCATGTAGTTGTGGCATTCCCAAATGTGGGACGCAAGTGTGGGGCCCTCTGCCGTTTTTGATCGCCAGGCCGGGCGGGAAGTGGGTTAAACCTCCGGCCAGGCAAGCAGGGAGGGCCGGTTCCGTAATCTCCGTGTAGAGACCCATTAGCCGCATCCTTTTGCTTCTGTCGACTGCATAGCGGTACTGTCAATTCTATCACGTCTCACCTCAACAACCTGAATTGTCGCTACTTGGAGCATGTCGCAGCCATTCTGGACACCCTCGCAAGAGGCGATCCGGGCCACCAACATGGACAAGTTCCGTCGCTTTGTCAATTCGCAGTACAATGTGAATTTCAAGGAAGGCAACTTCTGGGATATGCATCAGTGGAGTGTAGACACACCAGAGACAATCAATGACTTCTACAACGCTCTGTGGGATTTCAGCGGGATTCTGGGCGATAAGGGCGAGCAACCGGTAAGGCTTCGTTTTCCGGCTGCACGCTCATTTACGATCAGCTGAAGTGCAATTGATCCCTCTTCACACAGCTCATCAATGCCACAGTTCCAATGCATGAAGCTTCCAATATGGCTCGAAATGCAAAAGTCAACTGGGCGGAGAATGCTCTGCTTTCGCATAAGAGTGCTCGATCAACCACAAAGCTCGCGGTTATAGGTTGCAAAGAACCACATCCTCAGGCGTCGCCTGATCAGCGCATGGAAAGTAGCTTTATCAGAAGCTTAACATATGACCAACTATACACCGAAGTCGCCCAAGCTGCAGCTGGCCTGAAACAGTTGGGTATCAAGGCCGGGGACAGGGTGGCAGCCTTAACACCGAATAATCCAGGTCAGCAAGTTCAAACGCGATCCAAGCAGATGATTTAGTTTACTCATCGTTTTTTTTCTTTTGCTGATAACAGAGGCTGTAGTCATGGTTCTGGCAACATCTTCTCTTGGAGCTATTTGGACATCATCGCCACCCGAGTTCGGCTTGACGGCCATTCTGGAGCGCTTCCATCAGGTGAGCGTAGGATGAAGCTTCTCTGAGGGGTCTAAGCTAAGCACCATGATGTTGCATAGGTTCGACCGAAAGTACTCTTGACATGCGACAAATATCAAACAGGCGGGAAAGAAATAGGGATCCTCAGCAATCTGAAAAAGATTATAGGGCCGCTCGTGGAAGTTGGCTTAGAGCATGTCATCATGGTTGGCCAACTGGAAAAGGATCGCAGGCCGAAAGGCGCTCTGCCTGAATTTGAGGATATCAAGTCCGTAACAGCCTACCCCGACTTTCTCGACAAGAAGGCCAAGGAGATTCAGTTTTTACGGGGTCCCGCAAACACACCTTTATGGATCCTCTTCTCAAGCGGTACTACTGGCAAGCCTAAAGCTATAGTTCACAACCAATTTGGAATGATCTTGAATTCGAAGAAGTCTGCACCTTTACATGGTGATCTCGGACCGTCCGATTGTCAGCTGCAGGTGACCACTACAGCCTGGATGATGTGGAATCACATGTACGGTGCAACGGAGGCTTTTTGCCTTTCATCCTTGCGCTAACTCTGACTTGCTAAATATGCAGGGTGAACACACTCTTGTGTGGTTTGACTATCGTGACGTACGATGGAAATCCCTTCTATCCTCATAAGACAGCCCTCTTTGACCTAGTCGACGCGCACGAGTGAGTACCTAACAACTCAAGCGCAAAATTCTAGCGCCGCTGTACTGATGACGCGTTCGAAGCGTAACTGCCTTCAATGTATCACCGCGATATTTGCAGATACTCCAGTTAGAAAACATCAAGCCTAAAGATACGCATAAGCTCAAATACTGGAAGACTAGTCTGCTAACAGGATCACCAGTCAAACCTGACCTATACGACTACATCAGAAACAGCATGAAGGATATCTTCATTCACAACGGCTCTGGCGGAACAGACGTCTGCGCTGCTTTCATTGGCGCGAACCCAGTTATTCCTATACACGCAGGCGAATTGCAGTGTCCCGAGCTTGCAGTTGCTATTGAATGCTGGAATGATGCCGGGGAGCGTTGCCCAGACGGTGTAGAGGGCGATCTAGTCATCACCAAACCACTGCCGAATATGCCACTTGGCTTTCTGGGAGATGACGAAAACAAAACTAGACTGCGTGACACGTATTTCAACCACTTCCCGAATAAACAAGTCTGGTATCAAGCAGATTACAGTAAGGTGGCCCTTTTGTCGATACCTGAAATCAAATAGACTAATATACTCGCACTAGTCGTGGTCAACCCTAAGACTCGTGGTATACACATGCTAGGGCGGTCTGACGGAGTGTTGAACCCGCAAGGTGTCCGTTTCGGTTCGGCTGAGTTGTATGCCGTTGTAGAAGAGATGAAGGATGCGTAAGTGGGCTTCCAACGTAGAGAAAGGCACCTAAGCTTATGCAGCTACCGTTCCAGTGTCGATGACTGCATAGCAGTAGGACAGAAGCTAGCGGATGGAGATGAACGAGTGGTGCTCTTCGTCAAACCTTTACATGATGATAAACTCTCACCAGAGCTGGTCAAGCGTATACAGGATGCTATCAAAGATCGACTCTCACGCCGGCATGTCCCAGCGAAGATATTGGTTTGCATGGACATCCCCGTAAGCTCGAGCGGATGCACTCTGTGGAAGCAGTTTAAGTTTACTAATAACTATTCTCTTAGTATACCGTCAATGGCAAGCGGGTCGAGGTAGCTGTGAAGAAAGTCATCAATGGAGCGAAACCTTCCTCGGTGAACACAAGGTGTGTAGCGTGGAACAAATCTGGCTGCCTTTACACGCACTGATTCTCTTCTTGATTAGCGGGATGATAAATCCGACATCACTCGACTTTTTCGTGAACCACCCAGAGCTACGATTACCTGAGGCTACTCGACCACGTGCTAAGCTATGATGCGGGCATCGGGATACCTGTAGATAGAGCAATCGTGTACTTGGAAGCGTGAAAAGGGTGTTGACTAGCTAATACGCAAACCTGTGACGCTATGATACCTGGTTAGAAACGCTTTGCTTGTGACGCCTATGATATCTAGTTAGCAACGCTTTGACCGCCCACCAGAAGCAGGGGGTGCTTTGCACTGAAAAGCTATGGTCGCACGTGACGGCTGGGTAGCCCCGGTGGCGAAACTTCCGCAGCCAGCAAGGGAAAGAGGTGTCAATCGGCAGGGCCTCTCAGTGAAATTACCATGCGTACGGCATGTATGAGAGCTTGAATGAGCTCACGGTCTTGCGAGGCAATGCTCGGCCAAGTCAGCCTGCTAAAATCATAGGACCTCTAGCTGTTCTAATGGAAGTTCACGGACGAGGCGTTCAGCAGAACAATGCGTCAATGCCTGGAATGTATTGAGTACTACAACAGTTGATTTTGAGGCTCATTCACGTCTGTAGGCCTTTTTTGCCAGGGTGCATTGACAGCCCTCCGCAAACATATAGACGCTCATTTTGCCCAATCGGTCTTTCCAGCCGCGTTCCTTTTTGTTGACGGTAGCAATAAGCAATAAATGAATAAGGAATTGATGGAACATGTGTGCCCGAGCGAAGTTACGCACTTGTTTGAAATGGATATATGGTATGTTTCCTTTCCTCCTCTTGCAGGTAGTATCGACACATCATGTTCACGAGACAGATCTTTTCACGTGCTTCGCAAGTCCTCGCTGGTCGTGGAACGATCGCGCCTGCTTTTCGAACGAATGCATGCGCTGTTGAAACCACACAATATCAAGCATTGAAGCCGTTCATAGGACCCCTTGGATGGCGAAAGGGACTTGATTTTAGACCGTAAGCCACAATGTTGGGCATGGTGAGACCATGCATAGGTGGAACCTTGCTGATGCAGTATCTTGCAGTCAAAGCCTGATTACCCCACCATCTACTCAGACTGCATCAAGATGTTGTTCATATAATGAGAGTACCTTCATACGTGCGTTTTCCAAGCAAGCTTCAACTCGGAATAAGATTCCTACGAGATCAGACGATGTCCATGGACCTATTACACCAGCGGAACTGGAACCCATCATAGACCTGTTAAAAGGACAAATCGCTTCAGTTGTACCCCAAATGAACCGGATCAAAGGGGTGTGTTTAGGTAGAGCTGGTACTAGCCATGTGGATGTCAATCAAGGCATGTTCGCCCTTATCCAACTGCAGCCCGAACTCCGAGCCATCGAACAAGGACATAAGCGTATACAAGATGCATTCGCCAAGTGGATCGCCGACGATTTGCATGACCCTAATCGGCGCCCATCAAAGGTGATGAATTCGCGGACTATGTACGCCACAAACCGAGAACTGGCGCGACTGGAGAGGACGTTCTGGAGCTCGAGTCTCCCTCGAGCGATCTGGAGACTTGGACAGATCCAGAAAGAGACGCGTAGGAAAGCTTACCAGAAGTTATCGGAACTGTCATACCTTCCCGACCAATCAGATCTAGGGGTTATTCGGAACCTTGCCTTTGAGACCCTTGTGGACGGTACTGGACAGAGGTGGAACGAGGACAGTGCTGCCGAACTGATGAAGATGTACAGGAAGCTGGAAGCCCTGAGTTAGCCTGATGGTCCTCAAAGGGCAGTCTGTGCGCTGGCGGTTCCATCCCTCCATCGTCAGCAAGCATGATGGCTGTCGGCGCCGATCAGGCTGTCACCGGTTGGACCTCTGCAGGTCGGGGGTTCAGCTCGAACATCGCATTGTGGCATGGATTTTCGGATTGTTGTATAGTAGAAGAGCATGACAGCGGATACCCGATGTAATGAGCATTGTCAGCAATATGAATGTCATTCCTCCTCGCCATTGCCGTGTTTCGCTGTGTGAGTTTGTTCAGTCCAACCGCCAGAAAGCTGTGCAAGAGAAGCCGGGAAAAAGAGAGACAAAGAGCAAGAGCAAGGAGACCCGGCCAGACGAGGCAACAGCGAGGCCGGCAAGCGTGCGCGACGGGGGCGAGCAGGCACGCAGCACAGAACGAGCACGCTGCTGCGGTCCCGCCTGCGTGTGCAGCGCTGCAGGGCTGCCGCCAGTCTGCGCGCTGCAATCCTCAGCGGCCAGCATGGCTCGCGCTCCTCCTGCGCCAGCTCGCGGCCAGCCAGCCGGCGAGGCCTTGCCGGGCGAGCAGGACACACTGGCGGCCGCGCTGGGCACGAGTGATGTGGCAGACAGGGACGCCGCTTTCGGGGTGGGTCTGCTCGAGCTTGCTGTGCTGCTCTGCGAGTTCCGGGCGCTGACTTGTGCAACTTTGCCCGATCTCGCCGTGCATGCAGACAAAGACGCTGGCGCAGCTGCGCGAAGAGGCCATCCAGCAGCGCCGCAATGCCCTAGAGTGAGCATGATCTCCAGCTGGAGCTCCACACATCCACCTGTGGAACCCGCCCATGGCTAGAAGCACGCATGCTGATCCGGCTTCGTGCACTTCCTCGCAGAACGCTCATGCCAGAGCGAGCCGCCCTGCTGAAAGATCTGTATTTTGTCCTGACCGATAAGGAGAGAGCGACGCAGTTCGGGGCAGGCTTAGACCCCAGCGGCCCCGCACTGGATCCTGCTCTGAAGAGATCCCTCCAGGAGAAAACTGCTGCTTTCATCGAAAGATGGATTCGCGAACCTCGGTATGTCGGTAGTATATCGCGTGCAGATCGCTCGCCTACCAGTCTTGTCTGCAAGGCCTAGCTGACGGAAAACCAACCCTTGCACTTTTCGTATACCGCAATGAATGCACTGACACCTCGCGATGGTCGTAACGCTGCAGTGTCGCTGCCCAGATTCCGGTCGAGTTACCACCTCTCAAGCCTACCCCCCCTCTATCACCAAACCGGCGAGACAGCACGTTGTTGGACATGTCGGAAGAAGTAGCAGCTGTTGAACGAGAACTCATTAAGCCTGAATATCGGAAACAATCCGCTCCTGATGACGCAGGAGGTGAAGGAAGTGGTAACAGCGATAGAAATAGAACGCCCAGCTCATGGTCCACGAACGGCATGTTCGATGACACGCAGCACAATCCCCTCAGTTCACCTAAAAGAGATGGTCGCTCGAGCTCGACATCGCATAAGCGACAGCAATCCCTCGTTTCGCCCTTTCCAGTCACTTTCCGCTCACCTGGCTTCTCAGCTTCTACCCCGCCACTCAAGCAAACGGAAGTTCGTTTTCCTCTTACTGTACATCAGTCTACCACATCACAAGAGGCCTCGACATCCAGTCCGACAGCTGACGGGAACGCCTCCGCGTTTTCTGCAGGCGGGCAAGCAGGCCCGTCATCATCGTCACCACCGAAAGCTAAGAAAGCCAAAAGTCAATCCATGGACATGCAGAGTTCCGATGCTCTCCCACTGAGATCGTTTCCCATTCCGTATCCGCCTGAGCTGCCACCTCTACCCGACTATTTACTCAAGAATCGCATGAATATCGGTGGTCTGGCGAAGAAAAAAGCTCGTGACCGAGCAGCTGCGCAGCAGAATCCACAGTTAACGAATACACTAGCAACTTCAGCTGACTTGTATAGGCTAGGCGTATCAAGAGCGGTTCACAGTTCAATACGAAGCTTAGTGGGAGCAGGGGCACCTCCGCCTGACAAGTCGCGGACAGGGGGAAAGGTACTCTCGACAGCGGATTGGCATACTGTGATTTCAGAAATGCAGTCCCAACGTGCCATGGAACGTATAGAGCAATTGAAAGCCGAGAAGACGTGGTCTCTGCGACAGTTCAGGAAGCAACGGCCTCCGGCTACACATAAAGCTCATTGGGATTATCTGCTGGAAGAAATGACTTGGATGGCCACGGATTACAAGCAAGAGACAAGATGGAAGATAGCTACCGCATACGAGATCGCCAGAGCTGTAAAGGCTTTCCATGAAGCCCAGACGGACGAGGAACGGTCAGCGATGCGAATAAGGGTGAGGCCGCCTACACTTCTGGAGGTCTCGACGCAAAATACGCCTGAAATATCAACAGAGACGGATGTTGTTATGTCAGAGACATCCCACCCACAAGAAACTGCAACGGACAAATCCCGGTCGACGGCGACGAATGGGGAGGCCAAGCCAGGTGAAGACACAGGCGAAACCGTCGTGCAGGTTAATGTGCCGCCGACAGGGGATGAGAAAAAGGAAACCGATGCAGTAAAGGCACTTACCCCTGGGAATCTAGCGGCACTGCCAAGTGCGGAGCCACGACACAAGAAGTATCAGCATCAACTTCTCAAGGCTCGAGCACCGCTTTTTGACTTCACGCTTAACACCACGGTCTTCGACCTCAGCAAAGCTGGCTTACCAGAAGTATATCAAGAAGCCTCTACGTATGATCTAACGAACGAGCTTTTCCAAGAGCTTATGACGTATGGACCGCCTGCGGAACCCTCTACAGACTCGAGGCAGAATCGACGTATAGACGAATCGAATCCTACTTATACCCGGATTACAAACGCATCACATATGTTGCAAAGTAAACCCATTCTTGTTAGTACACTGGAACCAGCCAGAAAGAGGAAACCTTCTGGCGCTTGGGGAGACTTGACAGATGTCGCAGGTGAAGAGGGCAGGGACCTGTTAGCAGAGATGTTCGGAATGGCTTCTGGTGAGTCCAAGATTGGTTGCCCATATATATGCTACAGCCTTCCGACTGACGACATTCGCAGATGTAGCTTTTATGCCCGGTACACGCTTGAAGGACACTGGCAACAAGCGTTTCACGCCGTTAGCGCCCGCCAACGCGGAAGCGAGAGCAGCGGCAATGGACTGGACGCCGGAAGAGGATAAGCAGTTGTTCATCTTCGCCCGACAGTACTCCTGCAACTGGGATCTCATAGCCAGCGTATTCAATGATGCTACCCACAGGCCAAAGTCCGATGAACGCTTACCGTGGGACTGCTACGATCGCTGGCATAAGAAGTACGCACCTCTACCCACCCCAGTAACGGGACAGGCGAGCGTATCAACCGCTTTACCGCCTACGACAGCTCAAGCTGCCAACGCCGATGAGAATGGCCAGCAGGTCAATGGGCAAATGCAGCAGCAGCAAGCTCAAGCGCAAGCAAATTTGCCCCAACCTCCATCAAAGAAGGAAAAAAGGGCTACGAGTACGACTCTTGCTTCCTCTACTTCAGCTTCTGTGCCGATCAAGAAGCCGGAGTTGAGTAGGGCACAAATCAGACATATGAGCATTATTGAAGCCACAAAGAAAGCGCAGAAGAAACGTGAGCTTATGCAGAAGAGCAGTGAGTCGTTGTCTAGTGTAAACTTGGTGGTATGGAATATTGATTGTGTTCCATGCTACTAAAGACATGCAACCGCCTATTCGCAAGATTAATCTCAACGCTCATGAATCACACAACCAACCTATGCATCCAGGCTTGACCGCTCTGGACTTATCAAGACTGAAGGCCGAACGAGAACGCCAACAGCTGGAAGAGATCCGGAAGCGCGAGCAAGCGAAGATGTACCAGCAAGCTCAAGCTGCTGCTATGGCACAACAGCAAATGCAAGCTCATGTACAAGCCCAAGTGCAGGCTCAACAGCAGGGGGGTCAGCCTCGTGGACCGATACCACAAGGCATGCCAGGGCAGCCTATGCCCGGAGGTGTGAGTATAATCTAGCTACGTTCTCGGCCTGCTCCTTTACTCCTCTCGCGCTCTTTTTGGACTTCTTAATTGATGCTCGGATGCTCTTGTTCGCAATCGCCAGCCTCAATTGCCGCAGCTACCGCCCGGCGCAATACCGCAGAATATGCTGCCCAACCAGCCTAGTATGCCGGGACAGCCAGGTCAACAACGGATGTCAATGGGCCCACCACAATTGCCAGCAGGCATGCAGATGCCACCTCCATCACTGTCGCAACAAGGCGAAAGGGCACGGTCGATGTCGCAGCAAAGCCAAGTCCCCCGCCCACCTAGTCAGTCGGGTCAACATCCCCAGCAGCAGCAGCATATCATGATGAATGGTCAACAAGGTCCGCCAATGCTGAACCTGCAGGGGTCCTCGCCACCTATGCAACCTGGTCTGCTCCCCGGAATGCAGTTCCCGATGCAGCAGAATGGTGCGCCAGGGATGGGACCATCTCAGTCCCCTCAACCACCAGGTCCTCTTCCCCAGATGTCGCCGCATCAGATTCAGCTGCAGCTACAACAGCATCAAAATGGCAATCCACAAATGTCACCTGCTCAACAGCAAGCCTTGCTTGCGCAACTGAGTCAGATGCGAGCGGGGTCGCCGGCGATGCCAATGCCAGGAGGGTATCCTGCATCAATGCCCGGAGGTGTCCAGGGGATTCCGCAGCTCCTGCCAAACCTGCAAGCGAATCAACAGCAGTTACTGGAGATCATGAGGATGAGGCAGAATAGTCAGGCGAGCAGTCAGGGTAGCGTGCAGTAGTGGTAAAAAAATCATTGTTTGAGTAGTCCCACATTGGAAGTCAAGCTGTTATTTACGTTCAGAAGGAACGTTGCGTTTTCTTGACAGGACTGCTGATTGATGGTCGTCGAAGCGGCGTGCTCGTCCCGCCTTTCCAGCATTGAAGATGACTGCCACCCTTATCCATTTCTTATTATTTTCTCGATGCCCCAGCTTGTTCGATACAGGCAGGTTTTGCAGCTCCACTCTCATCTTCGATCGTCCATCCGGTGGCGAATTTCCGGAAGGAAGAACGAGCCTTCCTCCATCCAGCGGCCGGCCAGACCAGCATAGGCGTGCAATCTAACGCGGCCGAGGTGTGTCGGTGTACCAGCCAACGCTCAAGACAGACACAAGGAGTGAGGTGAGTGTGCAGACATGCAGGCTGTTGGGTGTGTGCTGCTGGATCGGCGAGCTATGCTGACATGCTCCGGCTGTTCTTCCCTTGCCTGCGTCTGGCTGCAGTACCGTTCAAAGACCGCAATCGAGAAGGTGTCAAGTCGCTAACTGGTCATCAATCCATCGCACTTGTCCCGTCTCTTTGAACTCGTCAACTCGACTGCATCTACGTGTAGCTTCAAGATGGTCAACATCCCCAAGGTTCGCTTGCATTAGCTCAAACAGAATGGAGATAGAAACGGGGCGTCGTTGGGGAAGCAATCGCTGATTGTGCTCTGCGTGCACTTGCGTATGTTACATATAGGTCCGCAACACCTATTGCAAGGGCAAGAACTGCCGAAAGCATACACCACACAAGGTCACACAGTACAAGACCGGAAAGGCCTCCCTGTTCGCTCAAGGAAAGCGCCGTTACGACCGAAAGCAGTCCGGTTATGGTGGTCAGACCAAGCCCGTTTTCCACAAGAGTACGTTGCAACAGTAGAATGCAGGATGCACAGATGACCTAGGAGGTGGAGGAATGAGCGAGAGTTCAGGCTGATATACATGATTTGCACACCAACAGAGGCAAAGACAACAAAGAAGGTCGTTCTCCGATTAGAATGCACATCATGCAAATACAAAGCCCAGCTATCGCTCAAGCGATGCAAGCACTTCGAACTCGGTGGTGACAAGAAGACGAAGGGTGCCGCTCTTGTTTTCGTGCGTTACATTCATAATTGGGCAATTGCGCTCCACGATGCTAGGAGTGATTATAGAGTTTCGGCTGACATGTCAACGATTTCCCTCCATGTTTGCCTACATACAGTAAACGGAAACATCTCCTCATCTCGACATACTTTACGTATGTTTCTGCTGTCATTGGGTCCCTCTGTACCAGTTATCGTCGTTTTCATCAGATTTTGAGGATGCAGGTGGCGTAATGATAGCAATCCGTCTTTTTTGCCACACTTCGTATCTCGACCGGTTTATGGGATCGACTTTCTTGCCTACTGGGCAAGCGCTTGTGCCACGGAAAAGAGGGAGGCCTAGATTAGCGAGAAGCTCGATTAGATGACGCAAAGTGGATGTTGCTAAAGTGTAGCAATTCATCCTTGTTCTGCCTACCAAAAAACTTGCTGGAGAGCGCCATGATACAGCAACATCAAACGGTCAAACTACTAAGACTGCACAAACTCTTAATCAGAGACCAATTACTGAGTCTTAACCTCTGTATAGATACCAGGCGTCAGCGTCCGAGCCGATTCTTGTCCTGATTCCAGTTCCTGTTGAGTTTCCGATGAGGCCTGACTGTCTTCTATCTTTTTCTGCTTGGGGTCGACGTAATCACGATTCAAAGGATTTTCCTTCGTAATCAAGCTCAGGAGCTGTATGTGACATGACCGAAACGCTCAGTGAGGGTTAGCTTTCGGTGCAAGAACTGACTCACGAAGGCTACGCCAGCCACCGGCACAAAGAAGATGAAGATGTAATGTAGGGCGTCCTGGTAAACGTCGTAGATAGCATCTATAATGGCTGGATCGAGAGTATCGGGCAGGTCCGGCGATATCTGATGAATGATAACATGCCTGACATCTTCAGGTATTCCAGGTGGTAATCGTGCTTTGACGACGTTGTTCAGTATAGCATTGCATATTGCTAATCCGAATGCTCCCCCCATGAACCTCAAGCAGTTTCTCGTTCCAGTGACGCACGCTCTATCTTTATTAGGAGCTCCAGCTTGCGCTGCTACTAGCGTTGTCTGCAGCGTACATCCTACGCCGAACCCTTGAAAGATCAAGTAGCCAACTAGTTTAGCATAACTTGTATGTCTATCGAAAGTAGTCTGTAATCCAGCACCAATGGTCCAGATGAAGAATCCGACTCTGACTTGAGGCAGTACCTTTTTGGTATAAGGGGTAATGATGCCAGCTAATAAAGAAGAGCAGACTTGTACTAAAAGTAATGAAAGGAGGAAAGACGCTGATTTGATAGGCGACATTCCCCTCAAAACTTGGAAGTAGATAGGTAAGAAGAACAAGTTTGAGAAGTAAATCATTCCTATGAAAAATGTACTTCCCAATGTAATAGCTGTAGTTCTGTACGTCCATAACCTCAAGGGCATCACCGGTAAGGGAGCTACTTTCCATTCGACCAATATAAACGCTATTGCTGCCATTATGCCGATAACGAGGAGACAGATGACCGTGGGAGATGACCAGGCGTACGTTGTTCCGCCAGATGAGATGGGAATCAAGATGAAGATATTTGCCGCTAGAGAGAGAACGGCGCCATAGTAGTCTACTTTCTTGAGCTTTTGTCGCGCCGAGCCAGTTACAGGAGTGAGAGGAAGACAGAAGAAAATGACACCGGCGCAAACTACTCCGCAAGGGCACATGATCCTGCAGCAATACGCATGTCAATGGTGGGTTTGACGAAATTTTGTCAATGGGTTGGAAGTGACTAACCAGAATGTCCAGCGCCAGCTTACGTTCTGACTAAGTGCTGCACCAATGAATGGTCCCTGATAGTTGAATTAGATGATCAGTCATAGGTAGCGCGGTCCCCTCCGGACAGGCCCACACACTCACGGCTGCAGAACCGGCTGCTGCGCCTGCACTGAGTATACCTTGCCATTTACCTGTCGGACAATGCTGAACATTAGCAACTTCTCCCTTATGTCGAAGATGCAGTATGTTAGACTGAAGCTTCAACACGGGACAAACCAACCTCTTTCTTCCAGTGAAACGACATCAGAAACGATGACCATGGACAAATTTGTCATCCCACCGCCCCCCATTCCTGCTATCGATCTGAAGACGTATAACATAGCTGGCGAGTTTGAAAATCCACATATGAGATTACCGAATACTAGGAGACCTATCGCTACCAAGAGGCAAAGCTTCCGGCCGACTGTGTACCAGATTACAATCAGCGATCGTGTTGAGTAGACAGCCGAGGACGTTCTGCAGTGAGACTCGCATATATCACTTAAACGGCCATATATGAGCTGACAAGAAGTATTTGCGATTCTGCAACGGGAAAGGATTTGAGCGGGCAGATGGCCTTCGGATCCCGCCGAATAGGATCACCAAGGTGAAGACAACTCACAAATAAGAAGTACCGACCCAGGCAATGGATTCTCCTGCTTCGAGAGCCCTCCCAATGACTGGTTCTGCGGTAGCTACTGTGACCTGGTCCGCCAAGCTGAGGAAGATTGTGAAGGAGAGGCCGAGGAATCTAGATATTATAATGACAGCGTCCCCCCAGTCCACTTCAGCTTACGATGAGATAGCGATCCTTTTTGAAACTCTTACACGATTACTAGCTTCGAACGCGATAAACGGGATGTCTGATCATCGAAGGAGATGACCCTCTTTGCGCGTGGCATGGGAGGTTTCTCGCGGGATCCATCCCTCTCAGATATGGCGAGACCAGCGCTGTTCTTGTCATCTACATTGTTATCTTGCGCTGACTCTCTGGCATCAGCTTCGATATCACCTCTGACTACTTTGTTGCCGACATTCAGGTCGGAGTTCCTGCCGAGGTCTGCCTGGCACGGCGAAGACCCAGTTTGCGCGACTGCCATTAACGCCAGTTCACTCGATCTTCTTTCAACAACGATGCATTGGATACGAGAGCTAGAGAAGCAGAGAAGCGGCAGCTGCCCTTGACTCGTCCGACAGGTCGTTATCACCTCAATCCAGTCAGGCGAATGATGCCGAAAGTGTTTCGCATAAACCGTGTGCAGTTCTTTCTTTGGCATCAAGCAAGGCCGTGCTGTTCTTTTTTTACAAAGATGCCGACCGACGGTGACTTAGCATACAGCCGATGGATGGCGACAGGATTTCGATTCAGAATACCCTGCAGAGCAAAGCAGAAGCTGAACATTGCAACTGGCTCATACGCAACATGGACATGCACAGAATCACTAGACTTGGCAGGCGCTCTGTTACCACACCAGACCATCTTGGTGCTATTTCTCCTCGTGCCGGATCTGCGAAAGCATGCCGAAGAGTTCGATCGGAAAACGTGACTTACCGAAGTCAGCGCACGATCCAACTCTGCGAAGACAAGCGAGGGCGAGTCGGGGCAGGCTTCTGCGGCATCGGTGGTTACGTATCACCAGCCTGTTCGGATGGGTTGACAGCAAGCCATGTGCTCGGTTGAGGGTGCGCTCCGTACCAGCGTCTCGTCGCTGCCTCAATCTTGCGAAATGGCTGTCCGATCAACCCGCCATCCCGCCACCGGTTTCCACTTGGAGCAACTCTCTCTCGACCTTTTGCAGCTACAAGAGGAAGCAATGGCGAGGGCAAGAGGTGTACGAGAAGGAATGAACAGGATGGCGAGTGGTCTGAAAGGTCCGAGGGACCAGCAACGAGAAGCACAAATGGAAGCTGGTTGAGGGATGCTGCTCCTTGTCTTCCAATTCTCCCATCATCACCATACAGAACAGACAGTTCTCCAAGCTTGAACAACCACAAAGCTAGACGCAAATCAAATCACCATGATGATGCTTTCCAATACCCAAGCACTCTTCAACCTCTTCATCGCCCTCGTCACCGTTCAACAAGCTACTTCAGCACTCGCACTCCCTACGCGAGGCAGCTATGGACAGCTGGCGAGAAGAGCCAATGCAGCTAAACGAGCCGCTTCCTCTCCTACTGCCCAAGCTACGAGAGCGAGGTTAGCAAGACAAAAAGAGGATGTTGTTGTTATCGCGAAGCGCGATGATAGGGCACATCTTGCTTCTCCTGTAAAGTAAGCGTCTTTGCCCTGCTAGGCCCCCTCCCACATCTTTTTTGCTCACGTGCTCGGTCTCCTCTTGCTCCTTTCTCGTCGACAGCAGCTCGGAAGGTCCCCACTTCGCTACTCCCTCTGCTCACGTCATCAGAGTGAACCCCAAGCTAGCACTCAAGCAAACACAAGTGAAGCTCGCAGCTACAAGGAATGGTACCTCTTCCAACGTTGTGTCGGAAGATCTCGCAGGCGGAAATTCGGCCTCAGCAGCGGAACATGGTGCCCCCTCGTCGTCTCCAGTCGCAGCTCAAGCTGGCGCTCCATCTCCATCTTCATCCTCTTCTTCAACCTGGGTAGCCGCTTCAAACGTTACACTACCGTCGAGCGTTTCAAGGCGGGAACTCGAAGAGGGCACGGCGACACAGACCAAGCAACAACTTAAGAAGAGGGTAGTGGCTCATCCAGGTGAACCCTCTGCAACCATTAAAATCAACGTCGTCGGAGGAGAAGTCCTGCAGAATTTCACTATCATCGAGACGCCTAAAACAGCAACTTCCACTAGC
This sequence comes from Cystobasidium pallidum, assembly GCA_001599955.1. NCBI lineage: Eukaryota > Fungi > Basidiomycota > Cystobasidiomycetes > Cystobasidiales > Cystobasidiaceae > Cystobasidium > Cystobasidium pallidum. The sequence goes on from BCIL01000015.1 coordinate 362,103, forward strand.
ATAAAACCAGCTCAAACTGCCATCAATGTTAATATTGTTGACAATGGCACTGGTAAAGATATCACCGAGGAAGGTTCAGATGATAGCGATGCTACACTTCTTACTTTCACCTTTACATTACCCATTGATGCTATTCCTACCGGAAATGAAATAGTCACACTCGTACCAGCTGGAAATGATGCCTATATCCCTTACATCAATGGACAAGAAGTGGACTCAGAAAGCAACATGAAAGCTACATGCTCTATCCCCGTTGATGACGATGTATTAGTCGCTGTCGCAAGAGGGCAAACTTTCTATTCAGCCTGCACATACTCTGCTTCGGAACTCGTCTCCAAGCGAGTCAGAGTGAAAGTAGATGTCAATTCACCCTCATCTGGCTCTACAACAGCAACAACAAGCGATAATGAAAAAACAAAGAGACAAATGGTAGCTTTCTTTGAATCCCCTTCATCTCCTTCAACAGAAGTTTCAAAAGATAATCAAAAAAGACAAATGGTAGCTTTCTTCCAAGCCCCATCTAAGCAAGCTAAAGCTTTAACAAGAGAAGAAATGATGAGTGATTCATGGGAGGATTGCTTGGTTGGTATCGATGAGAACTGCCTGGAAATTCCTGAAATCTGAAAGCATAGAGAAGACACAAGGTTTGGGCTCGGATTTCATCAGATGGGACGGGATGGTCAAATTACATTCGTTTAGTAAACAATCAAGAATCTAATGTAGAATAATGAACGAAGAGTCGTAACTCTTCGGAAGTCGAAATAGAAGGGTCGGGGTTCTGGGTGGGTGGATAATTATGTGGCAAACGGGCAGTGAGCATAGTGTAGTCTAGGCATCTTAAGAGAAAGGAAGTACCACGGAACAGAAATATATTATCCATGCTTTACAAACTCCATTGTCGCTATTGCTAAGAGGTGTGCCGATTGTTCGAGCCCGCTATTCCCTTACCACTGATGATCACAGTCAGTGGCCACCCTTAGAGTGAGCATACCAAAAGGATGAAGAGGACAGGTAATTTCGCTTCTTGCAGTCATCAAGCTCAAGACACCTGGTGAAATCTCACGTCGATTAATGACTGTATTGTAACCTATATCATTCCAAAGATGGAGGCTGTTACAATGTACAATTATTCACTTGTAGATGTGTTCTCGTTCGTACATTTTATTCAATTCTGTTGTACTACCGGTCTATACATGTATGAAAGCAAGGTTACTGATACCCGTTTATACTATCCCGTCTCACTCCTTTTTTTTTCTTGTATACACAAACTGTTAAGGTTCATGCTTGATGGTCGACATTTCTATACCTGCCTTTCGGACTTCTAATTATAGCAGGAGCAGCGGAAAGACAGAACGAGGTTGGGTACTGCTGTTAATCCTCCAATTAAATATCCGCTTGCCTGCATGAAGGCAATCGTAGATATATCAGTATCGTCTGCAATGCTAGATCTGGGCGCTTTGACCGCCAGGGCCCAGGGAACTTCGGAACTGGCTTCATATGAGCCGAAACAGATCAAGACTCACGTCATATTCCTTAGGTTAGCAGTACGTCTGTCAAAGTCCTTCCTTGTAACTTGTCTCTTCTTATAAATAACGACACCGGCCACCTATACGCGAGAATTGGATATCGTCAGTCGGAAACGGTATTCCTAATCAGGCAATCTGCCCTGCTCTTACAGATAGGATAGCCAGCAAAGCGAGTGGAATACCGACACCCAGTCCGATAGCGAGAGTCTTGTTTGATGATGATGATGATGATGATGAGGATGGGAATTCTGCTACTACTGCCGGTGCAGGCGTGCTCTCGGGTTCTGCCTTTGGACTTGCTGCTTCAGTGGCGAGTGCACCCACACCAGCCTGGCTGGGGGAAGATGGAGTGGCTTGGCCCTGGGCCTGGAGAAGAGCAAGACGTGAAAGTTGTACAAGGAGACCGGCGTATCAGCATAGTGTAAATATAATATGCCTGCATATCTACGCAGCATAACCGCAGCTGCAGTTTAGCTTACCTCGGACGAGACCTGCTCAGTTGCATGCACCATCCAGCTAGACCCTACGCTGGCCCAGGAGAGAGTCTCCATGGCCTGTCTGACTGAGTCTGCACTATCCATGTCTGCGACGTAGGAGAAGTACCCGTTGTGGATGCGCGAGGTATCCTCTGGCCCGTCTGGACTGATATTGCCTTCCTGGGCTTGGCCTTGCACGACCGATACCAGATGAGAGAGCAGCAGCGCGATACTTCCAGCGTAGATGGGCGTTGAGAGGAACTTCATGGTAGGCAGGGAGGTGGTGCAAGCCCTGAGTGAAAGATGGATATAGTATGTGTGTATGAATCCCAGAAAGTCAAGTTGGACAGAATATCTCAATCACGTCCTTGTCCCAATCTGCATATCACTTGCTCGTCCTACGCAATTAACAATGCGACTTTCCACATCCAGATAAGATCAGATCACCGTCACACCGATCATCCGCCCAGCTTGGGAGGTTCCCGTTTCACGTGCGCCCTCACCCGCAATAATAGCTGACAGGCGTAGATCAACTTTCGACCTGGACATGCGGGGTCCCGCGAATGCTCAATACGGTCTCAGGGAGGGTACCATGTCATCCATACATACAGGTGTAGGTGACGTACAGCTGCTCTGATAGAAGCCAGGTGCGCTCTGCAGCTCTATCTTCAGGTGACGACCTATGACCTTCTCTCCCCGTGCGGCCGTGTCATGTCTCAGCCAGAGAACCTTCAGACCTCGGCAGGGCTCCTTCGGACGGAGGCTTTCGACCGATAGGCCTTGTGGGCACAGCGCGCATTCCGTAGGATCTACTATGATAGGCAGAGTTGGCTTATGGAGGTCTTAGAGCCTACAACTGACATTCCAGCTTAGCCGTGTAGCTGAACAATGGTATAGCAGCACTGGAGGACTCTGTCCGAAAAGCTATGATCGATCACTCGGTGAATGCACACCGGTAAATGATCGCGCACAGGCACAGAAACCCCGTGGGGAGCGCACGAGCCACCTCTAATGACTGTCGGACATTTCCTCGTGGACGCACAGACCGACTCGACAACCTGTCAAACACCTTCTAATGGCCTCCGAATATACCTGTCAACCCTTCTAATAGCGTCCGAGCCCTCTTATTGAAAGGGCGGCTATTTTCTGTCATGTCATGTACCGGTAATAGTGGCATACAAGACTCTCCTCCGGGAAATTGTTGCAAGCATTCTGATGGCAACATACGTTCACCTTTTGTATGCGCAGATTGGTAGCGCTTGAACGACCCGCTTTGGCTACGGACTGTCCGAGGGCCCGACTCGGATAGTCATGCAAACCCCATGTAGTACTGATTAGATCAGATAAAATCTAGCTCGGGATGTTGAAGTATTTACAGTAAGAGGTCCCCTGAGTAGAATGCGCTTGGCCCTCTAACGCGCTAATAATAACAGTAGCCAGTAAAATTTTATCAGATCACACCCCATCAGAAAGATGGGAGAATACGAGGAGTCCGGTGTTAACCGTGAGACCACTCACTGCTCGGTCCAGTCTTGTCCATTCGTGGCACAGTGGGATTGCTTCAAGACCTGCTGAACCACTACATGCACTACCAGCTGACAACATGGCTAAAGATCTGCATATCATGTCTGTCTTGTCGCAACAATTTACAGAGTCGAGGAGCGAGCCTCCCAACGGGAAAGAAATTCATCGGAAGCGTGGACGAGAAATTATTCGAAGAAGCTCAGAGGAAAGAGGATATTCCGGATGACTTTCATGGAAATGGAAAGCTACGGCATTGTCACTTGGTGTCTTCTTATCCGGTAAGGCGTGCTCCTTACCTTGCACAATTCGTATCTCTTGGGTGCTGAGGGAAATACAGCAGGCACTAACGGTGGTATTTACTACCGGGGTAACTTCCTCAATTATATCAGTCGGATCTTCCTTCAGTGAAAGTACTCTAGGGCCCTGAAGGCTACGCTTATCAGGGAACTGAAAATAGGAAATGCTCAAGTAAGCTATAAAAGTTAGACCATTCCAGATGTGAAACGTGTTTCCAGTTGACAGACTGATTGTGATTGCTTCCGTACAGTACGGAGCTATCTCCTCGGCTAGTTCACTGTTAAACACTATTTTACCTATCGTCGGTGGTTATGCTTTAGATTCCTATGGTGTTGATTTGGTGAACGTTGGTCGAAATATCATGGACAACAGGACAACCAGTCTTAACCACGTCATATACACAACATTCTAGGGGCTCTCTCGTCTATTCAGTATTTGTCTTTATCGGCGCCGTGGTTTCTGCTGCTGGAACCAACTCGGATTCGGTCAAGCTCGTATGGCGGGTAGGATCGTTCATGGATCGGGAAGTACCGTTAGTGAAGCTTGTACATCAAAGGTGAGCCTTCAGTCAACCGAAGCTATGAAATAGACAGAAAGTGGCTTCATTCAGCCAAAGTTAGCTAACCAGTTGGAGTATCACGTCAAACAGGGAAACTTGTAGTTTTGGCAGCTAGAGCAGCTGCTATTCGCATGCGTGATGCCTCATCGTTCGGGGCTGGGCACTTTGGATCCCCGCGATTCTATAGTTCCTGAATCTCGTTCAGGTTTTTTTATACGTCTGGTGGGCATGGAGCTTCCTTGCATGGACACGAATGCCAAATGGTCGACAGCAAGCCACTCGCTTCGAAGAATGTGGACTCTGCCGAAAAAGAAAAGAGTCTGGAAAAGGAGAACTTGCGCGTATCTCGTCACCCTGCCTTACCAGACTTCTTAGCGCTTCTTTCCGTTCCTTGGTTCTTCTGGATGGTCGTCTGTACCCGTATTCTGCAATCTGGCGTGGTAGGAGGATTTAACGGACTGAGGGCCGACATTATCTCGGAGACTCGAGGATCAACAGCTCAAGTAGCAGGGTATATTTCGTCAATGCAGCAAATAGTACCAATTATAATCTGCCCTCTTCTAGGCGGATACTTTGATCTCTTCGGTGACAGAATGCTGGTCATGCTAGTCGTTTCTTTCACATCTACAATTTGGATAATTGTATAATCATTGTTTGGATGCACAACCGTCAATGCTTGGAGAGTTATGATTCTTGCATCTCTGGCGCTCGCTTTCAATGCTTTACCTTTCATGGCGTCCAATCCGCTCATGGTTCCACCGCAATTGAAGTCAGGTCTCGTGTTTGGTATGTGGAAAGCTTCCAACAGCTGTGAAAGTGTCATCGTGGATATAATTTCCGAGAGATGGCAAGATAATACACCAATAAAACGTATGACAGGGTTATCGCATTCTTTATAGCTTGGAAGGCGCTGGAGTTCTGCCTAGGTCTCTTTTACGGCCTATTAGATAGAAAGCGCGTAATGACCAGTAGCCCCTGTTTCCCAAACCCTTGTAAGCTGACATACACATGTGTGTGGTCAGATACCTCGGAGGTATTCTGACCATGGTCGAGCGAAAGGGGAAGCGACTCGAAGACAGTGGAGAACTGCCAGTACTCAAGGGCCGAAAGCCGGCGAGAGGAGCGACTATATCAGGGATAGGCCTACTTGGGAACATGATCATTGTAGCTTGGGTATTGTTTATCAAGTTTTCGTTGTAAGCGGGCTTGTTCGCCTTGCAGATGCCGTTCATGGCGTCAGTCTAGCTGGAGCTCGGCTCGCGATAAAGACAGGACTCATGGCTCGCCCTGGGGAAATCAACAGACCGCGCTTGCATTCGTATGAGGCGCGTCCTGCCGTCATCCAGAGATGGCAACCTCATGTCGGGCGACAGGAGTAGCAAATGCGCAAAGAGAAAGCTCGAGCAGCAAGAAATAGTAGACACCTGGTGGCAAAGTGCTTTACAACGGAGGCTTTCAGACCTCAAGCACAATTTCGGCAGAGAAGCAAGCCTAGGATTAAGCAAAAGACCTGGGTCTTGGAGGACCAGTAATATATGCATTGTCTGAAACCCGCCGCCTGTCTTTGCCGTGCCAGCCATCCATCCGTCTCGATCATTCCGGTTCCACAAACGCCAACTTGTGCCAGCATATATAGGTCGAGAATGGCAAAGGAAAAGGCTGCAAAGGCAGGCAAGGAGCACAAGAAGAAAAAGGATGGAAAGGAGTTAACAACCACTGCAGAAGCAGCCAAGCTATCGGCGACTGGCCAAGCTCCGTTGAAGCCAAGAGCTGGGCCTTCATCCGAAAATTCGACCATTGCAACACAAACTGCCGATAAGAATAGCAAGAAGAAGGACAAGGCTGATAAGAAAAGCAAGAACAAGGCTGCTGATACCTCGGTCGCAGAAGTGAACGGCACAGCAGAAGCAGATCTCGATGAGAATGCGATATTACTCCGAGAAATAAAGAGCCTTGGTGGCACTGAGGAGGATTTCGAGTTGCTCAAGGATATAGATACAGATAATGAAGACGAGAATCAAGATTCAAATACGACTGTCGATGGTGTGAGCTTCGTTGTCTACATGCTGCGGTTTACGCTCTTGGCAGAATGCAGTCCTGACTGTTACCCATATGCTCCCGATCATCCATTGACTTGCAGAAAAAGCTAGCAAACGATTTGAAGAGTTTCATGGCCACGCTTGGCGACTTGAAGAGCTTTGGCATACAGGCGGTCGCGTCAGAAGATGAAGAGGAGGAAGTAGCATCAGATAGCGATGAGGAGGACGGAGACGATGTCGAAGAGGAGAATGAAGAGCACGTGCTTTCGGGAGAAGAAGTCGAATCTGAAGATGAAGATGATGCTGACCATGAGGATAAAGATGACGATATAGAGGAGCAAGTACAAACGGTGCCTGCCAATGCACCCGGGAAGCTCGCACCACAGCCTGACGAGGCTGCACCTAAAGCTGGTCCAAGCTCGCAAGTCCAGAAATCTGCGCCTGTCAGTAAGAGCGGAATGGTAAGTACAGGACTCAGCTTGTTTAAACAAAAGTTCCACTAATAGTATACATGTCGTTGTTGGTAGCTCCTAGACCCTCACCCTCGTTGGTACGATATCGAACTTCCAGAGTTACCTGAACTTGATGATGAGGACATGCCGATGCCATCAGGCAAAGACATCGAACGCATGCAGACGAGAGCAACCAAGTTGCTCGAAGACCTAGGAGAGTCCTTTGCCGGGTCTTTGACTTCAGATACCAAAGGGAAAGGGAATCCGCTCAACACGACAAGCACGCTTTCTATTTCTGACCGAGCATTCATTAAGACTATTCTTACGAGTGGTACAGAAACCGACAAGCTTTCTGCGCTAATCCTTCTTTCCTCTTCATCGCCCATACATACTACCGCTTACCTCAATCAGCTGTTGGGCCTCACAAAGAAGAAATCACGTGATCAAGCAGTGAGAGCAATTCGTGCGATAGTAGATTGGCTACAAGGAGGTTCAGCGGGAATGAGTTCAGCTGGTCTACCTGACCGAAAGCTCAAGTGGTTCGCTGAGCAAAGGGATCTTCGTCGAGTTGCTTCAGCTCAACGATCTGGTCTGAAGAAAAATGGCAAAATTCCGGGGGATGAGCATCTGGCCTTTTGGGCATTTGAAGATTGGTTGAAGAAATGGTACTTTGGTCTTTTGCAAGTAATCGAAGGACTCTTGCATGATCCACTGCCGTTTGTCAGAATGCAAATGACAGGTTTCGTGGCGAGCTTGTTGTCTGGCAAACCGGAACAGGAACAAAATCTTCTTCGTTTGCTCATAGATAAGCTCGCTGATTCTGATAAGAGTGTCTCTTCGCGAACTTCCCATCACATACTTCAAGTTATTCAAGCTCACCCGTTGATGAAAGGTATCGTCGTACGTGAAGTCGCTGCCTTGGTATTGAAACCTGCTACGGTCAATGCCGCTTCCAATGCCTCTCACGCACCATCGCGAGGTGGGCACAAAGGCAAAGGCCCAGCCTCTACACCTGGTCATTCACACGCCGCAGGGATGCGAAGCAGTGACCATTCCCGCTACTATGGTATCATTACACTCAATCAAATCATGCTTTCTCGAAGTGAACAGGATAAACAAGTTGCAAACAAGCTTTTGGAGACATACTTTAGCGTGTTCCAAGATTTACTGGGAACTTACGAGACAAACGAGGGCGAAACACAATCGCTACCCCAATCAGCGGATTTTAAAGATCGGAAGAAACGACGGGATGAGAAGAAAGGGAAAAAAGGAAAGGAGGATGATAAGCTTGCTCATCTATCAAGGCAAGACCGTCGTAAGGTAGTTCGAAATCAGCAAGCTCTAGAATCGGAAAGCAAGTTGATGGCTGCTGTTCTGACGGGTGTCAATCGAGCTTTCCCTTACTCTGAACTCGAGGGTAATGTGTAAGTGGGCACCTTGTTGGTGTATATCCGACTATGGTCGCTGATCCCTCTCTTCACGAATAGGCTACATGCTCGCGTCGATACGCTTTTCCGTATCATCCACACTGGCACTTTCAATGTCGGTATCCAAGCCCTGATGCTCATCTTCCAAGTTTCATCACAGCAACAGAGCGTCTCAGATCGCTTCTATCGCGTCCTATATGATACGCTACTCGACCACCGCTTGGCAGAGAGCAGCAAACAGGCCATGTACCTCAATCTGCTGTTCAAATCTATGAAAGCGGACACTTCAAGCAAGAGAGTTGCTGCTATTGTCAAGAGGCTCCTTCAGATATTAGCTTATCATCAACCTCCTTTTGTCTGTGGTGCTCTGTACCTTTTGGGAGAAGTAAGCCAATTGCAACTACGTTGGTCATCAGGTTGCGATATCTTGGCTGATTCGTTCAACGCTAGCTCTTCAATGTCACCCCGGGACTGCGCAGCATGTTCGCCGAGATAGAAGATAACGAAGACGATGTTGAGGTATTCAAAGATGCGCCCGATTCTGATAACGAAAAAGACGATGCACAAGACGAATCCATGGCCAAAGATGAGAATACTACCAAGGTATTGCCTCAACCATCATCTTCATCGCATCGCTACGATGGAAAGAAACGCGATCCTCAATATGCAAATGCTCAAAATACCTGCTTGTGGGAAATTGCGCCTTTACTCTCACACTATCATCCTTCAGTAGCTTTACATGCTTCTCAACTTCTCTACGGTCAAATCATTACGACAAAACCCGATCTTGAACTCCATACCCTATCACATTTCCTGGATAGATTCGTTTATAGAAATCCAAAGAAATCATTACCAGGTGGTAACAACAGCAACATTAACGCTATGAAACCAGGAGGTAACAAAGGACAAGATACAAGTGGACTGGTCATAATGCGTAAAGGAGTTTCAGTACCAACCATTTCATCTGAAATACCTTTGAACAATGAAAACTTTGCAAAGAAGAAAGAAGATGAAATTCCAGTTGATCAATTGTTCTTTCATCGTTATTTCAAGCAAAAATTGCTTGATGAAGAGCATGTCCGCGAGAAATCAAGTAAAAACAAGAAGAGAAAACGTGGTGGGCTTGAAGACGATGAAAGTGATATTGATTCAGATGATGACATTAGCATTGGAGATGATAATGCTGAAGCTGCTGATTTGATACCTAATCAATCTGATATGGACGAAGGAGACGATGATGATGAGGAGGAAGATAGTGATTTGGATGAAGATGAAGTATGGAAGGCGATGCAAGCATCTATGCCTCCTGCTGAAGGAGACGCGGATCTCATGGAGGACGATGACGATGATGATGATATCGCCGATGGTGATGAATCAGGTTCAGACATGGGCTCCGCCATTGCGGATGGTGCGGCGGCATCAAGTGGAGAAGACGAAGACGAGGATGATATCAGCGCTGGAGAATTTGCGTATTCCGATTCGGAAGCCGATGAGGATGCAGCTATGGACGCTATCTTAGCGGGTGACGATGATGATGAGGAAGCTGTTCAAGAAGACGATGATGCCAATTCAGATCTCGCAGAGGACGAAGATATGCCATCCTTCTTCCCCGATAATGACGATGAGATGAACGATGTACCTACTTTCGATGAGGACGAAGACGATCTCATCGGAAGTGATGAAGACATTGTTCTTGGTGACAATATCAAATTACCTGCCGGTGCTATTGATGGTGGAAAGAAAGGATCAAAGAACAACAACAATAAGAAGAGGAAACTCAAACATTTACCTGCTTTCGCTAGTGCGGATGACTGGGCTGATCTTATCGAGGGGCATGATAGCGAGTAATACTCAAGGGAGGGCGATCGATTGGGCAGAGGGGACTAGAGCAATTTCCGTGTTGGATTGCCATTCTCTCTTGCTTTCAAAGAGCATTCTTTCCCATGTCAAAGTTAGTTTCTGCATAGTACTGTTGTATGCTACAATATTGCCTCGCGTTCTTTGTGGTGACAGGAAGACTTTCGAACACCTCAAACATCAAGTCAAGTGACCTCGCCTCATAACCTCCTAGTGTTGACTAAAACATGCCAGGTTGTGTGATTCTATAAGCGGATGAAACCACGTCCCCCACGTCTGAGGTTGAAGATGTTGAGGAACCAATCTGATAATGATCGCCAGGCATTCCGTAGGAAAGCAAAAAGGCCGTGTTCTGTTTCGTCTTTTGTGAAGGCTGTGATATTCGAGATGTACAGGTTGAATTCGCCTTCTTGCTGTCCGAACTGTTTACGATTGATGAACGAAACGACGCACAATAAGCACAATGATCATTTATTTGTGTTTTGGTAGAAAGCAAGAAATGATGTGGATGAGCGTTAATTCACAAAATAGAAAAAGAGACATACATTCGATCTGCACATGATTGAGATTTCTTTGATTTCACCTGGATTGAGCTTCTTTGCTTCTTCGGAGGATGATGACGCTGATGATGATACTGGTCTACCTCTATAAGTAGGTTTGAAGTCCTTCCAGTTCGCGGTAAATGTTGTCGTCTTTCCATTGGTCATACTCGGACAATGGTCACTCTTCTCAGTAGCAAGAGGACTACTCCTGATATCTTCTTTCTCCGAAGAGGTGTGATCAGACATCATAGTATCGCTTACATCGAATTCGTATTCGTATACTATGACACTTTTGTTTCTCCCATCTTTTCGCTTATCGGGAAGTTCGGTTTTCAAATTCAGATTGAATTTCCGACATGGGCGATAGGCAGATGGCTGTATTGTGATGTGCAGGCCGTGGAATCTGGATAGGTCGTATGCTTGTTGGTGGGATTGAGAAGCGAATCCAGCTCCTCCCAGGGTCTTTGTATCTATAAAAGAAGTGTGGATTGCCAGGTTAGCGGTGATGGAAGCAAGCAGAAGCGTCAGAGGAGCCAGGTAAGTTTACCTAGGTTGCCTGAGAAGGGAGAGACGTAGCGTCAGGGGGACATCTAGGCTGTCAGAACTGTCATATCCAAGCCTACCATAGAAGTTGGCAAAGGTAGATCCATCTATGCGCTCTACAGCGACAAGATGGCTGTGGGAGACCAGCTGGGATTAGCATGGTGTGATTCGGTTTGTACGCTGAGCATGCCTGGGTGTCTAGAACAGGAAGCTTCTTCCTGCCTTGCACGCTCCTGAGCGGTGGCGGCACCTTACCTCTGGCTGCTTCCACCTCGGATGCGGTCATCGACAGCCTTCCAGGCGTCGGTCCGCCAGGGTGCGTGTCTGCTCCCGAATAGACAGAGTTGGGGCATTGCAGGTGACGAGTGATGGTGAGCTGGCGGTGAGCAGAGGCGAGGTGAGAGTGCCGACCGATATGGATGTCAGCTTGCTATGGAACTGCAGCCACTCGGGTTCCAATGACAGCATGATATGATGGGAACACCATCTAAGACACCGACCGCACTCTCCCAACTCAGCATTAACACTCCTCGTCATCATCCATCATCATCCATCATCATCCATCCATCATACCCTCCGCCGCCACGTTGTGGAACGCAATCGGCAGCTCGAGACGGGATTAGTATTGCGCGACTGGCTTTCGAGAGAAACGATACAACGATCTGACTACGACCATGCACGGCTGAAGAGACAGACTGGAAGGAGACACACTGCACACACTCATTCACACCACGCTCGCTTCACTTCCACACTCGTTCACCGCCAATCCCGCAACTGCTCGCCGCCCACTGCAAGCGCTGTTTACACCGCAACAATAAACACAACTGAGCAAGCCAATCGAGCGAGAAGGAGGAGCGCAGGTCCATCGCCTGCTGCTCAGTATCATACATACAGCGGCCTGGCCATCTGCTGTCGGGTCGCCCTCGCAAGCGCCAGCCCCAGCACCTCCGGCCCGCCGGTTTGTTTATTCGGAGAATCGGGGAAAGAGCATAGGTTGGTGCCGACAACACGACAGCCTGCACTGCAGACGACACGGCTGACCCTGTGTGCTCTCCGCTGCACTCTAGCGCACCATGTACTCGGACAACCACTTCCAGGATCTCGCCTTTGATGAGCCCGGAAGCGCAAATGCAGGCTACAGCGCGACCTTCGACATCAACGATTTTGGACTGTCGACAGAGCTCTTCTCGGATCCAAGCTACCGCATCTCATCGTCTGCATCGAGTCACCAGAACCCACTCCTGCAGACCATCCAGCGAAATACCGCTTCTTCCTCTTCCTCGCGCTTTCCCAGTTACGCCGACAATAACAATCACAACGATAGCAATGCCTACCATCACGACTACTCAATCGCCCACCTTGGAGCTGGAGATACAGGAGGAATCAACGACAACGGGCATCCCTCGTCATCGATAACTGGAATTGGGAACGCGCTCCTAGGGTCTCCGCAACCTAGTACGATCAAGAAGCTCAAATCGCACCTCAGTGGAATTGGCGGAGTTGGAGGATACCTTACCTCTCCCATGGGAAGCTTTAGGCATGACAATGGCAACGATTCTCCGAATGTATCTCCCGCTTATTCTGTTCTCAAGCCGAAGGCATCATCTTCAGGGAGCAACTTGAACCATCATCAACAGTCGCTGGGCTCCAGTCCTCTCAAGTCTATTCATAGCAGCAGTCAGCAACAGCAAGACCCACAATGCTTGGAGTTGCATACCCCATTGCCCCCTCTCCCGCAGTCCACGCAAAGTTCTAATGGCACAACATCGCAGTATACATCCGACTTCAACAATGCCTTCTCTGCTCCGCAAATGCAGAGACTGGCCACTGCTCCTGCTTCGTTTCAAAACGCTTTTGCCTCCACTTCGACGAGGAGTAGTAGCAGTGGTAGATCCTCGAAAAACAGCAAGAAGAATATCAACCCCGCAAGCGATAATAGTATGAAGGCTTTACCTCAATCTGCTACCGTGTCTACATTCAGCGAAATGGATTCCGGTGGAATGAGCACATATGGTAGACCAATACAGCGCAGCACTTCAGAAGATCCCTCTTCTCAAAACCAGTCTTCGGGTTACGATAGTCATAACTGTCTTAACAATACTATTGCTGGAAGGAAACACCCTACCAATGCTAGCTTCTTACCTTATCCTGACCAATTACCAACGTCTGCAACCGGAAGAGGCATTAAAAATGCAAGAGATGCTAATCAGGGTAATTCCTCCATACAATCAACAAGTACTTCCTCCTTGCAGATGGAAAAATCCGAATCTGAACCTATACCAACTCCTTCAACGATCTCTACTACTTCTACACATTCTCCCAGGAAAGGTGGATTTACAAATCTGAATAAACCTTTTATTCAATATTTCCCACCTAATTCACCTGCTGCCAAATCGGCAAACGCAAGGAACAAGAAATCGCTTTCTGTGAAGACTTCAGAGGATCCTGTGGCTAAATCCCTTGATGGTTCCGCCCCCTCGACAAGTGGAAATAATAATAGTAGTAATAGTAATAATGGCAAAATGGTACCAGTCAGAATGGCAAGACAAGCGCATGAAATGCCTCTTACTCCTCCCGTTTCTGCTAATATGGTGTCGAACTCTGCTAGTATGACTTCCCCTCAGCAGCAGCAGGACCAACAAATGCGACGAACCCAACAACAATATCCTTCCCAGATGCAATCTCTCCAGAATAACAACAATCCGCAGCAGCAGCAACATCAAACACAGCAGTATTCGAATCAGCAGATGAGCCCATATCATCAGCAACAGCAGGATACCAGGCAGTACTTCTCGCCTCGTACTAATACAGTGGATTACAAGTTGGATGCTCAAAGTCACCTTGGCATTATTGAAGGGACAGGAGGGCAATCAAACCTACCGTCTACCATGCCTAGCTTTGAATTCTCGCTCGAACAGTTTGGAGGTCAATCGGTATCGGGCGACGACAATAATCAGGATCTTCTCAATCAATTTAGCAATAATGGCAACAGCACAGGTTATAACAACAATAGTGCCATTGACTTCTCCTCGGTTCTCGGATTACCTTCGCCTCATCAGTCGCATCATCATCAGCAAGATCCTCACTTTTCGAATGGTTCTAGTAGTGCTAGACATGGTTTACTTTCTCCTACTATGACACAACCTCCTCTCTCAGCTGCTTCTACACATTCAAGCGTTTTCTCAGATGACCAAGCTTTGTTATTTGGGATGACCCCTACTTCTCCTTACTTTGCGTCATCATCTTCATCTTCGTCGAAAGTCATGGTACCGCCTATAGATGATTCACAATCACAATCTATAGATCAAGCCTTGGCTAGTCTGTTAGGAACTCCGATACCTAACAGAGATGGATCTTCTACTCCTCAACCTCAATTGAATTTGCAAACTTTTTCACCTTCCTCACATCAACAACAACAACACTTTTCACCTAATCTACAACAACAACATCAGCAGCAGCGGCAACAGCAACAGCTTCAGGGCCAGTTTGGGCTGGGCGTTTCGAGTCCTCCTTTCAGTCCTCCGCACAGTGCTATGACGTCTCCTGCTCCTTCTACATCTTGGGCACCTTATCAACAACAATCCAATATGCAAAACTTAGTACCGAATATCGACCCTGCATTGCAAAGTCTTGATAATCAACAGAATTTCGCCATGTTGAGTCCCCAATCTGCCCATTATGGAGGTGAAAACAACCATTATTCTCAAGTGAACAACAATTATAGCGGCCATATTCAAGGAGCAAATGGGAGATTGCTATCTTCCCCTAGAAGATTGAGAGGCATGCAAAGTGCACCTGATCTAAATGCTATGTACTCTGATGCTTCGAACGGTTTCAACGAAGCTTTTGGAATAACCTCTTCTTCTCCTCGAAAACCCTCCCTGAAGAGGGGTAGAGGAGATGGCCGTTATGGTGGTGGTGATAGCGATGAGGAGAATCAACAGACTCAACAATTCCAACGGTATGGGTACACTCAATATGGAGATGGCTCATCGGAACGAGACGATGATGAGGACGATGCAGATGAACACCAGTCTGGAAATGGATATGACAGACCGCCACCTCGAAAACGCGCAAATAGCATACATAGTAGCACTGGTGCAAAGATCGATCCCACCTTAAATGGTAACAATGCAGTAGCTGCCGTATTGCTCCCTCTTGTCAATCCAAACCCAGCCAGACTCCGTCCCGGACCGAAACCTAAAACCTCACTTCCAAATTTGCAAGCTGCACATCAAGGTGTTTTCCAAGTCTCTCCAAGAGCACCACCTGTTCCTGCTTTTCCTGCGCAATATCTATCATCGGCTGCATCGCCCAACCCAAGTAATGCGGAAAGCTGTACAGGAACAGCGACACCAGGAACAACTGCAATTTCAGCTGGATGTTTATCACCAGATCCAGATACAGGCTATCTGAAACCTCCTCCTCAAGGTGGTGTATCAAAAGATATGTTGGCTACTTTTTACCAAATCGGTACAGGATCAAAACAAACTAAAAAAGGAAAACCTCAGAGAATGTACATCTGTTCTATTCCAGGTTGCGAAAAAGAATTTCCAAGGAAATCTGCTGTTGAATCTCATATTCAAACTCATTTAGAAGATAAACCTTTTGCTTGTCCATATGATTCTTGGTGAGTTACTTTGAAACAGATAAAAACAAAGCAAAGAGCTTTTCAGAATACCTTTTGCTTGTTCTGCTTGTTTCTCCTCGAATCTTTATGTGTGCTGATGTGAACATATATTGCTTTTATAAACAGCGGTGCATCTTTCGTCAGATCACATGATCTCACACGCCATGTTCGTATACATTCAGGTTCAAAGCCCTTCCAATGCGTCTGGTGAGTTTCTGCCTCTTTCTCCCCATACATAAGCTGGACATGGAAAAGTAGAGAATCTGACTGACGTTTATTGCTTCCTACCTATAGCGGCAAAGGCTTTGCTCGAGGTGATGCACTTACTCGACATCGCCAACGCGGCATCTGCGAAGGCTCACTGGTGCCTCGTCGCTGGTAATCGGGTCTACCACAACAGCCACACATATCACGTTGCAAATAGCTATTCTAACGAACGAAAGCAATTCTGTTCAAATGCACTATTATAGCAGTCACTCTGTCCATATGGAATACAGTCATCTTTGTACTTTATCCAATCCTTTCGTTTGTCGTCTTTTGACATCGTGACGCCTCCGTCTTTGACCTTCTCTGTCCCAGTTTAGATTCTCTCGTATACAATGTACCCATATAGTCGCGGTCCACTCGCGCAAGAAAGCAGCTACGGTCGAAGCATCTATCGCAGATGAGACTTGTTTGATACGTTGTTACCATTTGTGAATGCCTGCGTTTAGGCTGCTTGATCTCATTGTGGGATTTCTTATGATGCTCGCCACTGTACTCAGCTAGGAGGGAAACAGTATCCTCACGCCTGCTTGACGGACAGCCTCTCCTTGCACTCGACATCGCCTGTGAAGAAAGCAGCATCACCACGATGTCTGCCGAACGGAGGAAACGGACACTCAACGAGCCCGAGCTGCAGGACTCGCCCTCTGCAAAGAAGCCGCGAGTGTGAGTGAATCCAAGCCTGAGGGTACGTAGAAACGGAGACGTCGACGTAGCTGATCATGCAAGTCGACGCTCTGCACAACAACAGCGCTGGCATCGTGAGTAGCGCCGAGAACATACATTGTAGCTGCGTGCTGGTTATTTGTGACTGACTTTCATGGCAGGCACAACCATCGTTTCTGCCTCCAAAAGGCGACTTGGAGAGCATTGCCAACCCTCCAGCTGTGACTCCGACACCGCCTTCAGGCGTAAGCAGCAACGATAGCAAGCAAAATATCTCATGACCAGCGTACTAAAATGACTGTTCGTCTGCAATCTAGGCCGCCGCAGATGCTATCGCCGCAGCCAGAGCTAAAATCGCCGCCAAGTTGGCCGCATTCAAGACTGGTGCTACTCCAGGGGCGTCCGCTTCTTCTGCACAAACAACAGCTGCAGCAAGTTCCCCAGCACCTGCAGTCAAGAATGAAGGTCCAACGCCTGAACCTCCTGCACCCGGCTCTCATGCCGCTGCAATCGCAGAGGCCAGAAAGAAGATTGAAGCCATGAAAGCCAGAGCTGCTAGATCTGCGAATCCCTACCTTGTAAGTCAATGTTCGGCTTGCGTTAGATGCCCAAATTGTATAGCGCTGTCTAAAGAGCCGCGTATTATAGGCAACTGGCAAAGCTGGAGTATCGCTGGACGAACGCGCTCCTTCACCTGGACAGTCTTCTGGCATACATCCACTTCTTGCACAGAACGAAGTCTACACAGCTAGAACGGGCAAAGATAGATACAAGCCTATGGCACCCAAGTTTGCAACCATCAAAGCCAATGTCAAGCAGAACGTGCCAGTGGCTAGACCCAGATATGGCGCAGCTGCAGCTTCGACATCGAAAGAAGGGACACCTGGAGCGGGACCGTCCTTCCCTCCCGGTGTCAATCCATATTATGACCGCAGTATGGCGACAGAGTTCCAACCAAAGGAGCGCAGTACGAACAAGCGTCTAAAGTTTAATCAGAAGGGTAAATACACCAGGCTGGCGGAGCAGATGCGTCAAGAGCAGAAGCTAGAGGAATTGAAAGCCAGAATTGCAGAAGCGTCCAAGAAGGCTGGACTACAGGATGAAATTGAGAGTGGAGCACTCATCAAGAGACCTGCGCCACCTGACGTCGAGTGGTGGGACTCGGCCTATTTGCCAAACAAGACTTATGATGATATTCCCGACGATCTCGATATGGATAATCTCGATGAGAAGACTATGCGACACGTACTTTCTGCTCTAGACTTATCTTCAGTCTCTGCACTTATCCAGCATCCTATACCCATCCCTGCGCCTGGTGATAAACACCAACAGGCACCAAAAGCCTTGTTCTTGACGAAGAAGGAGATGAAGAAGTTACGGAGGAATAGACGTGCGGCAGAACATAAAGATCAGCAGGATCGTATTCGTATGGGTCTCGCTCCACCTCCGCCGGATAAAGGTATGTTACATGGACATCCTGACACCTCGTCCGATGCTAAGAATCGCACTAATGCTTCTCGTTTCAGTCAAAATCTCAAACATGTATCGCGTATTGACACAGGAGGCCGTTCAAGATCCAACAAAAGTAGAAGCTCGAGTCAGGAAAGAAATGATGGCACGTTCAGTCGGTCACGACAAGGCCAATCAAGAACGCAAGCTCACAGACGAGCAGCGCAAAGAGAAACTGGAAAAGAAGAAAGAACAAGACGAAGCAAAGGGAATCTATGCTGCAGTCTTCAAGATCCGATATCTTTCGGATGGCGGTCATAAATTCAAAGTGCGCAAGAATGCGGATCAGAATGGCCTTTCAGGTGTTTTGATTTTCAATCCTAAATTCCAGCTTGTCTATGTAGAAGGAGGGCAGAAAGGTATCCGACAGTATATTCACCTCATGGAGAATCGCATCAAATGGACCGAACCGTCTGCAGCGAAAGCAGTAAATACTGCAGCGACACCACCTCCCGAGGCTGCTGAACCACCGGCAGAGCTTGGTGTGCCAGCGCCCGACGCGGAAGATGAAGAAGCGCCGAACTTAGCGGAGAATTACTGCTATCTCGTGTGGGAAGGTCAACAGAAAGACAGAACGTTCAGGGGTTTCCGTCCTAAAGCTTGTCCCTCAGACGCAATGGCCAAGGAATTCTTGGGCGATCAGCAAGGACTCTGGGATGTCGCGAAGCGGTATGATCCTGAAGTAGAAGGAGCTTAGCCAATTGTTGTAGCCGACACAGTTCTGCAACTAGTTGCCACTCTCGATGGATGTTTCAGTTGTTTCTGGCAACACGTAATCTGAATTCACAACGAACATCTATGCTGACTACCCAACGAGCAACCTGCAGCCTAGCCTTCCATGTATCCGACAGTTCTGCCCCTCGTGGACTCTTCGAACAATTCTAACGTCATGCTCGCTAAGAAGCCGGGCAGGCAATTCCTCTCTGCTACCCAGAAGTGCAGTCCTTGTTGCACCCTTGGACTGGTAATAAATGCTTCGTTACCTCCGACGAGCTGAAGTTTACCCTGTTGACCCTTAACAGTACTTTGACCAGGACCGAAGACGAGCTGGTAATCGCTTCCTCCGAAGACTGTTGTGAGCTTCATTCGACCGTTTTCTACGGGCTCGAGCGTGTAACCTAGGAGTGACTTGCAAGCTTCACGTAGCTCTCTTGCAGTTTTCTGAAAAACCTCGCGCAACCTGTTTCGAGCCTTTTCACCTTGTTCGATCTTGCCTTGCAGTTCCTCATTCTCGGCTTGCAAGTTGAGGTAAGTCTGCTTAGGCACGGAGTCCCCATCATTCACATGCGCAGGGGCTAGCTTGATGACTTCGGAACTCGACGTTGGAAGCAGCGCGGCCTGCTTCTCGGCTTCCTCTAGTTTCTCCAGCAAGACGCGATTCTCCTCCTTCAGTCTATCGAGTGTCTCTGTACGTATCGCAAAATCCATATCGGCAGGATTATCACGCAAAGACAAAACCTTTGTTGTTTCGGGATTGTACTCTCCCCGGCCAAGCGCATGTCTCAAGGTGTCTAGTTGTATGTCTAATGCTTCTAGCTCGTTATGCATTTCCGCGAGATCCTTCTGAGTGAGACGTAAAGCTAATCAATACCTCCGTGAGTCCGGGCAACACGATAAAAGGACTCCTCAAATTGGGAGACTTACACTCTTGCAAATCCTCGTTCCTGGCTATTTGATCTAATAAGGTTTGTCTCAGACTTTCTTGTTTGGCCGTGTGGTCCGATCCATCGTCATTCTCCACGTTTTTAGCTTGCTGAAGCTGGGCCAAGGCTCGATCCAACTCTTTCGCAACTCTTCCAGATTCTGTCTTCTGTGCTTCCAATAGTTCCTGAAGATGGCGAATTTGCAATGTTTTTTGGTCATCGTATGCAGTAACGTTCGGCTTGATATCGCCATCTCGAGAGGAAGTGGAAGCCATAAGCTGGCTTTCTTCGATGGAATACGATTGAATCTGTTCCCGCAACATTCCAAGTTCTCTCTTATCCAAGCTACGCATGCGTTCGACGTTCTCCAAGCGTCGTTGCAATGTCTCCGTCTCGCCTTTCCATTTGGGCAAGATTTCTCTCTCAAGCTCTTGCACTCTCGCTTCGAGTTTTTGCATGAGTTCATCGCGGAGTCTTAGATTGGCAGCTGACGATTCTAGCTTTTCTTTCAATGAAGCAATTTCGATTTTCGCACTTGCAAGGGATCTGGCTAACTGAGCTGGTGATTCGAACTTCTCGCTTCCCTCATCGTTCTGAGAATCTTTAAGATATACTGCCCATTCATCCCGCTCTCTTTGCAGTACCGCAACCTCGGCTTCCGTCTCCGCAAGGGTTCTACGCAGTGCATCCATTCGACGTACTTTACTTTCCAAAGACAGTTTCTCCTCCTTCAGCAGCTCGACATTGACTTTGTCTTTCTTGAGCGTCGCTAGCTCCTTTGTGAGACGTGCATTGTTTTGTTCCAGGGTGCGAAGATGTTGCACTTGATGATGAAGCTCTTTACGGAGTACTTCGGAGACGGGCGAACTGGCACTTTCATGACCATTTTGCTTAAGGACACTTCGTTCCTTCAGCTGTTTCTCTAGATCCTGTACGCGTTCGTGGGATTTTCGCAAGTCTTCTTCGCTCGCTTTCAGCTTTCGGTTCTCCTCATCTAGGTTCCGTAGCTCTTCCTGCAGACCCTTGATCTGCTTGTGGGCGTTGTCTCTTTCATCGGTTATCAATCCATGCTCATGTTTCATTCGATTTAAACCATTTCTGAGATTGTCGTTCTCATCCTCCAGCACTGCATAGCGCTGTCTAAATTCGCCCAAGCTCGCTATCAAGGTTCGTCGCTCTTCCTCCCGCAGCACATCCTTCTCCGTATCTCTGGAAGTAATCTTCTCCTCCCTGCTCATCAAGATTGCTCTCTCCTTTTCCAGCTGCTTTACACGTTCCTGCATTGCTCCCAGCTCTCGCATGAGCTGCCCATTTTCCCGCTGTGACGAGTTGAGTTGACGTTGGAGCGAGGCTGCCGACGAAGTAGCTTCGAGATCATGGCGCAGCGAGGTGAGCTTGTTTGACGGTGTTGAAGGCACCGAAGGGGTTGCGGAGCGCTTGTATGCCGGTCCTGGTGTTGGGAGACCTGCTTGATTCGATGTGCGCTTCAGAGTCCTGTTGACCGCTGCGGTCGACGGAGGAGCACCTCCAGGCGTGGGCAGTCCAGAGTGACTGAGTACATTGAGTGAAGCAGAAGGACCTGGCGACCCCAGAATCAGTCTACGATACTCTGGCTGGCTCCCAAAGCATGTTTGTTACCTGTGCTTCTCGACAATACCGAACCACCTATGGACGTCCTGCGCGGGATAAGAGAAGGCGTCGAGGCCACAAAGGAATGGTTCCCCAATGAGGTGGACGGCCTCCCGCTCATCTTGCTCAGTCTGGTCTACCTCGCCCGGGCGACTACAGTTGTCGGAAGCAGTGTCGTGCACCAAAAGGAGCAAGTAACGTGGCTGCAAAGACACAATGATCGCTGGTGTGAGTTGGTAAGACGGAAGCTTCGAGGGACCCTCTCTCTCTTTGTATATATTGCAAAGCCGTAGCTGCTCCAAGCCTCGTTTATTGCTCCTACAAAGGCAACAAGCCTGACAAAAGCCCTCTATTCACAACCGGCTCCTCAGATCATCTTGTCGCCACGGGGCTGCGACTTCTCCAGCAGGTCTGCGCTCCTTCTCAGCGCGTCAATCCTGTAAGCTGTGAACGCGCTTTCAATCCGTGATCTGACAGAAGGGTCTCTGGTGAGCAGCCTGTTTGCCGAAAGGGAGCCTGTGAAGAGCCCGATTTCTGTGCACGTGAGAAGCAATCATGCCTTCAGACAAAGCCGAACAAAGAGGGGCGCAACGGGGACTTCGTGCGAACACAGCACTCACCACCGCCAACAAAGAAGCCAGCAATGCTGAATAGAGATCCTAGCAGAAATTGGCCGACTAGGGATCTGTAGGAGAAGCTCGGTGCGTCAGAGCTGGGATTACGGGATGCATGTCGCGCCACAGAAAGACATACGGTTTGAAGAACTCGCTTGTATCGATGGCTGGGAAAGGGACTGCAGTAGAAGCGCGTTTGGTGTGAGCTTGATTTCAATCGCGCCCGTCGAGCGAGGCACATACCTGTATGACCATCCTTAAACTGGACCGCCACAGGTCTCTCCGCTTTCTTTGCTGCATTATAGAACTGCATACCGGCTCTTCGGATTCTCATACTCAGGAACACACCAAGGCCGAGGCCTACAGAGGCTCCGATGGTAGTGTAGAGGCCGACCCTAGCGCCTGCCTTCTCGAGAAGCTCCTTGTCTGACGTAGTCAAGTCATGCTCGTAATGGCTTCGGGCGAGCTCGACGAATTCCTGCAGCGGAAACTCAGCGCTGGCATCAGGCTTTCCGAGTGGTACAGCAGGCCTACCCTCTGCGGGCCTATCAAGCGGTCGGTGTAGGATGTGCTGTTCATCGTGTATGTCCAGAATAGTTTCGCGATCGGTCCGGGTACAACCAACACGCATCCGCTCGATGCGCAGTTTGAGTATCACCACTACACCACGCAGACATGGCTGCAGAGACGTGTTCACGGAGGTACGATTCCATTGTTGATTCCTATGACAAGGCCATGAAACCTCGTGTACGCCAGACATTTCGGTTTAGCCGCTCCATTGGTAAGCCGGCATCATTATCGCCACATCCGCTACTGGCATTCAAAAAAGTGACATATCCATGAAGCTTTCTTTCCTCCTCTTCTTCCCTTTTCCACAACCCATACACTGTAAAATCCATACCAATATGCAGCCACTCATTCTACACGCTCACTCAACTGGGCCTAACCCCATCAAAATCGCAATCGCATGCGAGTTCTTGAAGGTGCCCTATACCATCAAAATGTGGAATTTCGGCGATGATGCAGAGCACGGCGTCAAAGGCGCTGCTTTCCTTAAGATCAACGAGAATGGTCGTGTCCGTGAGTGCATTCAACGCCAGAGCTCTCTGCGTTAAACCCGCCTAGAAAGAAATCCGGTTGCTGACCTGTCGGCATTTCTTTTGCCGCTCTCCGGCAGCTGCTTTGGAGGATCCCAATACCGGAGTCGTCTCATGGGAGTCGGGCGCCATCATGAACTACATCCGACGTGTTTATGACAAGGACAATAAGATCGGCCCTCGTGGTTCAACAGAGCAACATATCGTCGACTTTGAGAAATGGGAATACTTCCTATTGACGACTCTAGGACCTTTCACTGGGCAGACCAACTGGGTAATTACTATCCATTTGAATGCTTCCTTACACTGATGATGAGGCTGAATGACCTTACGTGTTATTTAATTATAGTTCCGTCATTACCATTCAAGCAAGAATCAAGACGCTCTTGACAGATACACTGCTCAGACGGATCGATGCTACAGTGTTCTCGAGGGTCAGCTGAAGAAGAGCGACGGCAAGAGCATTCTACCAGAAGGGTTTTCTGCCGTTGACTGCCACTTTGAACCCTGGGTTCGCCAGCATGCCTTCGCTGGTGTCCCCGTCGACTCATACCCGTTGATCAAGAAGTGGTTAGAAGCCTTCGGTAAGACACCAGAAGTGCAAGCTGCTTATGAGAAAATCAAGGCTACTCCTATGCCATAAATGTATTATGCCTATTGCACTGCCGATGCAGTTCATACATGTCAGAACAAGATAGATAGCAAACCATAGCAAAGATAGAAACCTGATGCAACGCGTAGAGAGTCGAAGAGAGATTCGAGAGGCCAATGCACTTACAGGCTGACGATGTGGGATTCACGTAAGAGAAGCAGTCTGGACGGGGATGTGCGACTGCCACCTCGTTTGCCGCGGTGGCATCTACAATTTCTGGAGTATCTCAAGGCTCAAAGGCGTGCAGTTGTGATATCACCATTGACATGCGCATCATCATTCGAGTGACTACAGATGATATCCTATTGTGCTATTTGCCATTTGGTGGCGGCACCTGCTATTTCCCGGATATCCGAATCTGCACTTGTTACTAACATGGGGACTGGCCACGATGTTCCAGGCAGAACTTGCAATTTGTCTACGCCTCCTGGTTTCCACTGAGAAGGAAGAGATGTAGAACACGACAACCGTTGATGAAACAATTGCAACCACGAATGATCTCGGGATTGGGGCAAGACCACAGGTAGCGTTTTGGTCTATCGTAAAGAAGCTCGTTTTAGCGATTAAATGATTCCAGGTTGACGAGTGTCCGCGCTGTGTGCCGGCAGACATTTTACTCCCTCTACATAAGAATCTTAGATGCACTGTAGACAAAGGGTAGGGACCGAGGGGGAAGTGCTCGACGCCACCGGTGGTGGTGAGTGGTGGTGATCTTGCCTCGTCGTCGGCTTAGGATACAGCCATTTCTGCAGCTCCTTGATGCTGTATTCTGCAGCCGGATTTTTGAATGCAGAACGATTGGCCCACAATACTATCAGACGTTAAGCACCGCAGCTCGAAACTGCAGGGATGCGCCATTGGCAAAGTGAGGAACGCTGACCTTGTAACAGGATGAAAGGCACCAGGTACAGTCGCAGTTGTTAGGAAGGATGCCCATATAACACGAATTCGCAAATAGGTTGGATCGCTTGAGTGCCTTCTGATAGCGCTTCAGATCCGACCATTTCTACCTTTCAACATGCTGCATCCGCGCCCGCCCGTTCTTGTTCGAAAGGCATCTTCCGCGAAAGGGCGTTAAAAGGGCAGCCCACCATGGCCGCGAAGGGCAGATTGCAATCCTTACTATTCCATGACTAAAGCGTACAACGATTCTAAATCATCTTGCCTTGCTCGCAAGCCTGCACGTCGACATCAATATGTCGACAGCCGAACAGAACGCAAGCGTGCCTCTGGAGCCTGGTACGCCCCTACAACCTAATCCACTGCCTCCGTTGACGCCCAGTAACCTGGAATCCACACCGGCGGTTGCTGTACCGCCCACAGTAGTGCCTTCGGATAGTCTGATTAGCCCGACACCCGATAGTCCCAGTGATCAAATTGTTACCACCTCCACGGCACAGGGGGCCGATGACGGCAGTCTTTCCGACAATAGTACTTATACTCTACCTGCGCCTGTCTCCGAAACGACAACCAGCAGGACAAGAAGCAGGACCAGCGCTGCGATACCTTCGCCACCACCCTATGTGACCCCAACAAGGGGAGCGGTACCTGTGGACACTTGGACGACTCTGATTCGAATCTCGACGACTTCCACACTTTTTCCCGATACCACGCAACGACAGTCATCCGGGATTTCTAAATCTGATATTGCCCAGCAGCCGGATTCCCCGGCTGAAAAAGAAGATGGCCTGAATGCTGGGTCTGTTGAGCAGGCGCCTGCGCAAGGTCCAGTATATTATTCACAGCAGGCTGAATTTATATCATCGGATGCCCTGCTTGAGGTCCCAGCTGGCGCTCTCTCTCCAACTGGCGATACAAGGCCATCCGAGCAGACTGTTGCACCTCACGCATCAGATGCAGCCTCAGTCGACCGTTCCACAGCATCGACCGCTAACGATGAAGTCTATCACAAAATTAACGAGGAAAGCGGCATGACTGGAAGCGCGAGGGCGGGTCTGGCTTTTGGCGTATTAGCTGCAACAGCCATGCTTTTGTTAGCTTTTCATTTTTATCGCAGGCACTCCAAGGCTGCCAAACGAAGACAAGGTACGTGTGTCAACTACCTAAATCTGATCCGACGGAGAAACTTAGACATTTGCTATCAATAGCCCTAAAGGAACAGTCGAATGCCCTCAATTATCAACGCAACGGATCAGGACATTCTTGGCCGGGCACAGACCCCGACTGGCTCGGTAGCTCGGGCGAAAAGCCCACTAATGCGGTAGATTATACATCGCCATCCAGGTCACCGCCACCATCGTATCTGCTAGATAGTACACCCGCAATAGACCGCCCGCGTAATACCTGGTCAATGTGGGTAGAACGCCTCTCGCCAGGTCGACCGCCTTCGACAGGCTCTAGTGCACCCACCGACAATCTCGGACGCCACGAACCCCGCATATCTGTCATTTCACCATCACTTGCCAGCTCTCGCGTAACATTGCTGGCCAAATCAGGTCAGAATTTTCGAGCATCCTCTGCTCTCTCCGGTATTCATTTGCAACCGCCGCATGTACAGAGCAGGCGCCGTCCTCGGCCTCTTAGTGAGAAAAGCAGAGAAAGTTTGGCTACTGTAGCTACGTCTTCGACCGAACCCTCACCAGCATGGGTTGAAATAGCCAATCGGTTCCCTATTCCGAACCAGCAGGAAATACGACCGAACGGTCTGCAAGATGCGAGGGGGTCATCGAAGGATAACGCGTTCAGCGATCCCTTCCGAACTTACCATACCATGCGGGCGGGCAAGGGAGACCTGGTTCTCGACTATCAACGGTACTCGCAGAATACTGCGGTTTCGAACGATGAGGAGAGGAACCCCTTTGAATTCGAGAGCGAGACTGGTGCTTTCGATGTTGACTTTAGTCGAATCGGTCTGACTCCAGCTCACAGTGGCCATAGCACAGTGAATCCCACTACTCCAATCACGCCAGTAAACCGGCGTAAATCCGCATCCTCTCTATCGCTATATTCCGAAGATGATCATACAAGGTCTCTTAACCCTTTCGCGATAGAAGGCAGTACGCAGCGCCAGTACAGTTCACAGCAGGCCGTATCGTCCCATGTGCGCGACTCCATGAATGAAGCACTGGACCTAGCGTCTACAGATCACCGACCTTGGTCGCCCCTAGAAATCAGCTCGGCCGAGACTTCCAGGAAGCCCAGCTTCGTTTCCAATGAATCCGGTCCAGACCTCGCTGCCTGGGAGGATGAGTTGGCAGATCCTGCATCTCACACCCCGAAGACATGCAGTAGGATAGTGGACATGTATGCTGGTCGCGCTATATAGTGCAGATTGCCGACGCTAGTGTGCAAAATGTACAGCCTATACCCTTCCTAGTCTCGGTGGTGTACGTCGACGCCGCTGGTTCTGACGCCACATTGTAATGTATAAGCGGGCAAGCGAGGAGGTGGGGAGTTTTGCATACGTATGCCTATGATACAGCAAGAATATTATGGGGTATAAGAACATCAGGATGATCACCATTGCCAAACTTCAGTCATAGCGAATTATATCAGCATCTAACGGACGTTAATGGCACCTCTATGGAATGCGCTGACTTGACGATTTGTACTTATGAAGTCTTGCGGAGCTTGGTATAGTCACTCATCATGCTAAAGAGAGCGTGGTCAGAGGTTCGTCTGACAAGGCGACTCAGTACTTGGGACTCACTCCTTTTGGATATTAGGCATGACAGCAGCATGACGCAGGTATTCCATCGTGAATTCACCCTTGCCCTGGGTCATCCCGCGTAATTGCGACGAGTCTGTGTAACAGAGAATTAGGATGCATGCACATGGTTGGTTTATGGAAGCAAGCTCACATCCAAACATATCGTTGAGGGACACTTCAGCAAGGAGCGTGAATTCATCGTCTCGCGCTTCAGAGTCGAGAATCGTTCCTTTCCTCTGATTGATACCCCCGATGACCGTACCCTGGAACTCGATAGGAGCGACAATTTCGACCTTCATGATAGGTTCCAACACGACTGCTCCTGCTTTAGCAAAGGCTTCTTTGAATGCTCCTTGTCCGGCGAGTCTAAAGGCCAGTTCGGATGAATCAACAGCATGGGCTGCACCATCTTCCAAGATGAATTTAACGCCTGTGACAGTGTGTCCAGTGAGAGGACCCCGCTCGAGACCGTCTTGGAAACCTTTTTGTACAGCAGGGATGTAGGCCTGTGGAATGTTGCCTCCGATGACTTGAGACTCGAAGCCTGTATCTTTGCCAGTTTCACTGTCCATTTCCATAGGCTCGATTCTACCCATAACTTTGGCATACTGACCGGCACCACCGGTTTGCTTCTTGTGCACATACACAAACGAAGCTGGTTCGGTGATGGTTTCTCGGAAAGCCACTCGCGGTTTCCCGGTGACACATGGCACATTGTATTCCCGCTTCATACGCTCAACATACACTTCAAGATGGAGTTCTCCCATACCTGAAATGATCGTCTCGTTCGAGTCAGCGTCAACGTGAACACGGAAGGTAGGATCTTCTTTCTGGAATTTGTTGAGTGCTCGAGAAAAGTTGGGTGATTCTTGACCTTTAGGACGGATAGAAAGGGAGATGACGGGTTCTGGCACAAACATGGAGCTCTGTATGATCCGAAGAGTCACGAGTAAGCTCAGCATCTCAAACAATATGTACAGTGGGCAAACCATCTTACCATCGAATAAGGCACGGTGCCATCGGTGAATGTATCTCCAGTTGAGCACTCAACGCCGAACATTGCGCAAATCTCGCCAGCGTTGATAGCATCTACATCTTCCATTTCGTCGGCGTGCATTCTAACCAATCTAGGAATCTTCACCTTTTTCCCGGTTCTGGCATTCGTGATAACGCTTCCTTTCTTCAAAGTACCTTGGTAGACTCTCATGTACGTCAACTGGCCGAATCGACCTTCTTCGAGCTTGAAAGCTAGTCCTACTAGAGGCGTGTTGTCAGTGCTTGGAATAAGGGGGAAAGGTGGTTCATCGGGTTTTGTATAATCGAAGGCTGTCGAGTCAACTTGGGACGGGTTGGGAAGGTAAGTACACAATGCATCTAGTGCGGGTTGGACCGTCTTGTTGGCGAGAGCCGAGCCCATGCATACGGGAGAGAACTTGAGCGAAATGGTGGCGCGGCGGATCGCGTGGGCCAATTGTTCAGTTGAGATGGGCTCTTCAGCCAGATAGAGATCGGCCAGCTCATCGTCGACATCGGCGACGCACTCAATAAGCTCATTTCGCTTCTGCTCGGCGAGTTCAACGAGATCTTTCGGGATCTCGTCGGATTCAACAATTTTGACACTATATAACAGTTCATCATGCATTTAGCGCTTTCTGTGCAATGCGATTTGTAGGGAGCTGAAGACGCTTACCCTTTCTCCCCTTCATTGCGGATGGCCTTCATTCTAACCAGGTCAATGACACCTTGGAATTCGCTTTCAGCACCAATCGGTATTTGTATAGCAGCTGCATTCATCTTCAATTTCTTCCTGAGCTGATCGATGACACGCCATGGGTTCGCTCCAGCTCTGTCCATCTTGTTGATAAAGGAAATACGTGGAACGTTATATCGACGCATTTGACGATCTACTGTAATTGTTTGACTCTGAACGCCTGCGACTGCGCATAGCACGAGTACAGCGCCATCGAGTACTCGCAGGGCTCTTTCGACTTCTATAGTGAAATCGACGTGACCTGTGCGTTGCTACATCGTCAGTACACAGAACTCCTCTGCCATTTCAGCCGATGGTGAGAAGCGACTTGGGCCTACCTGGGGTATCAATAATGTTGATATTATATGCGCCACCCTCTCCAGCAACTCCTTTCCCTTCGCCGACGTTCCAGTCACAGAACGTAGCGGCAGATTGGATAGTGATTCCTTTCTCTCGCTCTAATTCCATACTATCCATCTTTGCTCCCACTGAATCTCTACCTCTGACCTCATGAATCGCTTTGATACGCCCAGTGTAGAACAGGATTCGCTCCGTGAGTGTGGTCTTTCCACTGGTAGATCGAAAGTATGTAGATGAATCATATGAGGAATCATTCAATCGTATAGCGCATAGCAACGACAATCAGAGAGAATAAATATTAGCTCTTCAAGGTGCAGTTAAACTAAACAAACGGGGCTAAGCGTACCTGTCAATATGAGCGGAAATACCGACATTTCTCAACTGTCGCAATCTCGTCTTGTCATTTTCCGTCAATTTCGGCAATTCTTTTTCAGTTGCATTGGCAGCGGCGGTGGTGGCTGCAGCAGCAGGGTACCTCGATCTTGCGGAACTGACTATAGATCTTCTGCTTCGCAAAGTACCAGAAGGAGGGAATTGAGACCGCGTTGCCGAAGTCGTTGTTGAAGTCTTCAAGGTACTTGAGCATGTACAGATTGTCTGATGCGTGTTCGCATGACTGCTTAACGCTCGCTGTGAACTTTTTCCCACGACAGCTGTAGGAGCTGAGAGTCGGCTTGGACCAGCTCGGGGCAGGGAAAAGAGGGCACGGCCTGCTCGATATGGCGAGGACATGTCGGGCTGACGGTTCAGTGGGTCTTCGGCTGTCGCTGGAATCGCAAAGCATGCATATCAGAAATCCAGAATAATTTCTTTGGTGATCGAAAGCGACTGCCGGCAAATCAGTGGCGAGACGAATGCATCCTGCGTGCGGATGACATTGGTTGCTCAATGCTACATACTCGAAGCTAACAGATTGTACAAATATCGTACATGGTTTTGGTCCACAGCTCTCTGGGCTTGCTGCAGCCTTTGTGCCATCTACAAATGCTTGATGATGTCTCCCAGGATCGCTTTAGCGTGCACGTGCACCAAGTTAAGATGCGTCGCACCTTTATATTCCATGTACCTGCTTCCCTTGACGCGTTTCTGCATCTCCAGCCCCATGCATGGTGGAGTATGAGCATCATTTTCAGCGTAATGAAAGCCCACATCTACGTGGTCTATATCTTCAAGCTTGAAATCCCATTTCCGGTTGAGTAACTTGCCATCCTCTGCGAACCCTTTCCATCCTTGTCGGAACGCTTCCCTGAACAGATCAGCCATAAACTTGGAATATTCTCTACTCGTAATGACATCCTCGTCGACGCCCTTGTAACTGCTGAATCCCTTATACCACATTTCCTGCATAGGTAGGGAATCTTCCATTCTAGCTAGTCGGCCAAATCGCGAATCCGATATCTGAGCCATGAAGTTCGGAAAGTAGCGTAGCAAGTATCGCGACGTTCGTGGCCCTAGGTCTCCTCCTATCGGCTTTATATCGGGTGGAGCGAGACCTGCGACGATGCCTGCGCTTCTGAGCCTCGTCGCTGGCATAGTTGCAGCGCATGACAGGACATAGGGCCCGCCTCCAGACATGCCAGCCATACAAAAGGCATCAATGCCAAGATGGTTCGCTAGGGACAGTACATCCTCTGGGTACTGGGAGAGCTTCCGCCCCGGGTAAAGTGTCGAAAGACCATATCCTGGACGGTCGAGCGCGACGACCCTAAGACCATGATGGGAGGCGGCACTGGCCCACTCTTTGGCTTCTACCCTACTGCCAGGCAGGCCGTGGAAGTAGAAAAGAGAATGCTTAGAGAACAGATCGCCATAGAAGGCGAACCCGAGATGCCGACCGTCTGGCAGCACGTGTATCTGGTCGCAGTAGGCAGCATTGCTTTCTGGTATTTCTGAGGAGGATAGCGGTCTTCGGTTGAGCAATGGGATGCGATGGTTTGCACTGATGAATCCTGAAGATTTGAGCGGCCCAGTTGCATGTCATATCATACCCGGATGATCAGCACGCATTGCGATAGACGTCGCTCAGAAGGACACGATGCACACCGGCAGTCGAGCTACTCAAGCACAGAGACCGTGTCTTCATGTAGGTCGTCACGAGCAAGCCACCAGGCGGCGCGAGATATGCACGATGCGGCATTCCATCAAGTTGCAGGATATCGTGTCCGCCGCGTGCCGCGATATACAGCACTCGCCACCATCCTGATAGCATGCTGCATACCGTGCAGCTGTACATGGTATACAGGGCCGTATAGACAGGCGTGCACTTGACACGGTTATGGCTTGCTGTGCATTTCTACACTGTCCTGCGTGTCGGTTCTTACTTCCTAAAAAAGAGCCTGACAGGTCACCTGTATCCTTGCCCTAGAAGGGTACACCGTTTACCTTTTGACCATCATCAACTATAACACAGCCAACTGCACATCACCCTCCGCAAGATTCTGTCGTGCCTGCAAAGCTCTGGTAGCTTGCTCGCGCGCTGTCCGTGGCCCTTCACGCGCGACCTTATCACACTCACTTCAAGAACCTCTGCGCTCTCACGGCTGACAAGACTTCATCCAGCATTGAAAGCAAGCAAGCCTGCGCAATCAGACCACAAAGCATCCTACGAATCATCAGGTAGCATCAACACGCTACGCAAACACACCCAAGTCGCGCTGTCCCTTGACCTACGCGCAAAAGCAGTATTCATGGATCCCTGAGTCCATCGCAGTTACATCCCTCGCATCCGCATTTTCCATTAACGACACGCCCACGAGAAGCAGTATCACTTTCACGAATCGCATCTTAGCCTTGCATCGCTCAGAGCGATTGCTGGCAGACGTTACCAGCCCAGAAAATACCCGTGCACGCGCAAGATCTGAACTCGCATCGCGCAATTAGACCTGCAGACATCATGGGCCTCTTTCGCAGATCTCCGTCCCCTGCTGTTCCTCCCCCGGCTGGACAGCAGCATCCCCATCAGCAGCTGCCCACTTCAAATGAATACATCTCACATCTCGGCGTCGAGCATCGTCAATATCGTGCAGATCAAACCAGCCCCATGCCGAGTCCGAGTCTCTCGCTTGATCGCACGCGTTCTAGAAGCCCGATGCCTGCTAGCAACCATTCAGACGCTGCCATCGGCAGCGCATCACCCTGGACAGGATACCTGAAAGAGGGACAGTACGCGAGTGCGGAACAGAACAGCAAGAAATCTCGCTCGAAAGCCAAGAAAACAGAAGTCAAAAACGTACACCCCACGCCAATGCGTGAGCAATGGGATACACCAGCTACAGTCCCAGTCATGGAACTGCGCAAGCTGGACCTTGGAAGCAGTAGTAGTAGAGCTAGTACTGCGGATCTCGCAAGGTTTAGCATAAATGGCATGTTGAATCTCGTTGAGCAGAGAATCAGTCTCGACGAACAACAGCAAAGTCAGATTCCACAGACTACCGGTCTTGGTCTAAGGGTCGACAGTTCTGCTGATTCTTCACGTGCTAGGAGACCGAATCAACTTGTAAGCGTATGATTATGGCGATAATAATATCGAAGCTTCGCTAAATGCGCAGCTTTCCTGCCGCTCCCCTCGTGAATATCGAAGCTTCGCTAAATGCGCAGCTTTCCTGCCGCTCCCCTCGTGACCGCTCCAGCGTACAATGCACACAGTGGGAGAAGAAGAAGAAACACTCTCCGAAAGGGCGCATGTGACAGCCAACGCATCACAAAGTCGTCATCGCACACCTTCATCATCCTCAGAAGCCGCCAGTCTGCGAGACGAAGTAGTTGATCTACTTGCCATCGCACAGAAAGCCTCATCAAATATGACCAGGACATCCTCCTCCTCGTCTCTGTCGCCCAGCTTCAGGCACCTTAATTCCGATATGATCAGGTCCACTTCAAGTGCTAGCGCGCGGACTTGTGACAGCTTATCGCCCCCTAATTCGGCCACTCCGGGCACTAGCAGCAAGCCTAGATTTAATGCACCCGGTACAGCATCAAAGGAGGAGCTGGAGGAGCTGGCGAGAGCTGTTTCTCCTGCTTTGACCGCGCAGCACGCTGGAAAAACCAAGAAGAAATTCGGTTTCTTCGGAGGCGGCAAGAAAGGCGATATTGCTGCGAAAGGCAGTCCTATCCTACCAGCAGCTTGGCAGGCTCAAGAAACAGGTGGTCTACCTTACCGCCCACAGCCTTCTCGACCTGCTGGTGACATAGGTCCCGTGGAGCGTAGCATCCCCCAATCCATATCTGCCGAAGGCTCTAGGGTGCAGACTTCAGCCCATAGAGTGGCACCTGTAGCAGGATCTCACCGCGCCCAAATGACAGCGCAACACAGACGGAAACGTTCGATGTCGGTCGGGGATGCTAGTGCTTTCTTCCCGATCCATCCCAACTCGAATCAGGATATGTGCAAGCCACGACCTGCCGTGTATGATGAGAGTTATTTTTCCAACCTCAAACAGCCTTACTGTGCCACATCGCTCGGTGGTGGATCGCAGCAAAGGGCAAAACAGATGGTCAGACTGGGCATCGAGCAGGATGTCGATAGAAAGCCAACTACTGAACAGATGGAGGGAGAAAGTCTAGCGAGTGCTAAAGAGAGGCTACTTGCTCAAGCTCGTACGGCGGTTGGACACCCAGGAGGGAAAGATCAGAAGAGACAAGGCCAAGTGGTCGTACAGGGCAATACTAGTAATCTGCGTCTGAACCCGCCTTCACGTCCTGCTCAAACGACTTGGACATCACCTGTTCAAGCCATTGAAACTCGGACAACACGAAGTAACTCTGATGCCTCAATACTAGATCCTTTCCTCCCTTCCACTAAGCCAGCTATGTCTAACCGCCAGATGCATCTAGCCGTGCCCGCCGCCTCATCACTCAATGGGAGGTTTAGTCCCGATAGCCTGGCTGCTATCGGGCCTCCGCCAGCCTCGCCATTGCCTTCACCACCAAGAACCTCTCCCAGTCTGCCCATTGCACAGAAGAATGGGACATCATCGTCGACAATCCCCCGAGCAGCTTCGCCCCGTCAGCAAATGCGCCTCCAGCCAGCCCGGATGCCACCCCCTTCTTCGCCTCTTCCGCCGCCACCCGCGGACATGCCTTCTGCATATCTTCAAGCGTTAGGGGCAGAGTCCCCACCCGCTACACGAAGCCGAAGTCCATCAGCAGTACCTTCAGAGTCTTCCGAGAGGACAGAGTACGATTTTGACCTTAGGCCCCATCGAACGAAGCAGCAAGGGAGACCTCGTCTTTCACCACTACAGGAAGGCATAGTTGCGCCTCTCGATTCGCCCTCGTTAGACAAGATGGCAATCCCGCCTAGATCGTTTGGAACTCGAGGTATCGTGCAGAGACCGCCTAGTGCGCTCGACATGACGCTTCTACCTTCGCCTTCATCAACGTCTTCTGCTTCAACCGCATCATTACCTTCGGCGAAATCTCTAGCTGCATCAACCTCGTCATCTTCAATTCCCACACCCAAAGCTAGGGATTTTAACCAACGTCAAATAAGGAGAAGACAGGAAACTGAAAGTACGCTTGCTAGTCATTATAGTACTGAAGGCGAGATTGAAGGGTACGATCCGTCTAGATCAAGTAGCAGCTCTGCTGTTTCTTCCTCCATTGCGAGGGATTCTATGCATGCTGGTGGCGTAAGTAGTCATGCCAGCCATACTACTTTATCAAGCGCTACCTCATACAACAGTTACAGTAGCATGACAAGCTATAATTCTTCCTCTTCTTGCCTAAGTAGACCTAGTCTGTCTATGGATGGGCATTCAACAGAAGATGAATCGTCAGTCTCGTCACATATCGGAGGTGGATTCGTCCATGTCAACAAGGCGGTGCCTATGAAACCTCCCAGGAGAGGTATGGTTGCGTCGCCTTCGAGTGAAAGCATCAACAATCTGGCCGGTATCGGTCTTGTAAAAGGCCAGTACTCTGACAGCAGGAGGACGCACTTCGGTTGGAGCAGACATAGAGCTATGCATGATTTAGCTAGTCATGCTGAAGACCTCGAGTATGGTCTGAAGCACGATGAGCATGCTATACGGGTAGTACAGCAGGATATGGCTGAAGGCAGTCTCTCGGAGGGAATCTCTTCACCTGGTAGTGAAGACGATGCTTATGCCGGCATCCTGGGAGAATATCAAGTCGCGAGACATGACAGCGATGAGGGTTATATTGGTAGCAGTCCTGAACTCGTCTCGTCGAGTACAGCTCTGTCACCTTCCAGTGAGTTGCTACCAGTATTGGAACACTGCTTCGACGGGTCACTGACGATTGTTGAAAAAATTTCCAGAGGATGCACCCTCAAGACTGAAAATGGTCAACTCTAGACATCCTGTCGAAACAACCCGTTCAAATCGATAGCTGTGCTATCGCAAAATTGCATGTATGGTGCTTTTCCCAAAATAGGCAGTTATGTCACTCGTCGAGCTCGATATGCCTCTTTTTCCATCCTCGTGGGGTGGACAGTCGCAGGAATAGCACCCTGGTTTGTCTACCCGGTAGCAATGATACAGATTGTGTTGCGATTTGGACTATGTGAGAATGAATTGCAAATTGCGTCTTCTGCGCAAACTAGCCAAAGGTGCTGCCCCGCAGCCGGAAGTCGGCCAGATGGGTGCAGACTTTTTCGAAGCGAGTTGCACCACAGCAAGAAGAGAAAGCTTCGAAGAGAGCGCTAGCAGGTCGTATGTATGCTTGCACACACAGCCATTGCATATACAGCCTGTACGTTCTTGCCATGTCAGAATGGCCGATCGAAAGAGATGTCAGAAGAGAAGCCGCGCTCTGAAGAGGCTTGTCGGCGGACTACTTGGAGTCGACGCGGATGGAGACAGCATAGCTGGACGCTGAGTACACAGGAAGCTACCAGTCCACAGCCAC
This sequence comes from Cystobasidium pallidum, assembly GCA_001599955.1. Lineage (NCBI taxonomy): Eukaryota > Fungi > Basidiomycota > Cystobasidiomycetes > Cystobasidiales > Cystobasidiaceae > Cystobasidium > Cystobasidium pallidum. The sequence continues at coordinate 398,699 of BCIL01000015.1, forward strand.
ACCAGGGAGACTACCGGACTCTGCGCGCCATCCACCATGGTCGGCGGCAACAAGGCCCATACGCCATTCGACTCGCGGCTGCTGCTCTCGCTGGTCAAGTGCGAGAAGGACGTCGCAGACAGCTTCAAGTCGTACACGCAGACATGCGAGAATGCAAACAATGCGCTGAATGGCTGGGCTGCGGCAGACACGGGCGATTCGCGTGAGTTGCTTTCTGCGCACCGAAGACAGCCGCATGATCGCGGGAAGCTGGACATGGCTGAATGCCGCATGGCTCGCAGCCGACGTGCTCACTGCGAGCAACAGAGTGTGCGAGCTCTTCGACGAGACGTTCGACGCCCAGCGGACCTACCTCATGGCGCTCAACAACTACAGATCGTCGCTGAAGGACGTCGCCGCCCGAGAAGCAGAGATCCGGGTGATCCTCCGGGATAGGGATATCTTCGTCAGCCGGGTGGGTGGTCCTGCTGTTGATCCTTAGCATTCTTGCTCCGCTCATGCTCGTGCTGTCTCTCCTCTGTTCGGTCGTGTTCTCCTGGTCTTCCGCACTTCTCGCTGTTCCTGCGTCACTGGCTTCTCCCGCCATCTATGGACTCGCACTGCGACAACTACGTTTGCCACCCTGCAATGATCCTCCGTCTGCCTTATCCCGGTAACCCTCAAACTGCGATTACGGGTCACTCTGCAGCTCGTCAAGCTGAACAACAAGAAACCTCCTACATCCGACTCTGCGTTCGAGGCTCATACAGCAAAGCTAGAAGAGGCGAGAGCAGAACTAGCAGCATGTGAATCCACTCTGAAAGCTGAAGAACGCGCTCTGGTTGGCGTAAAGAGGAGGATCTTCAGAGAAGCTCTGAGAATGCGGATGCGGGCCATGGCTCAGTTGGCCGACACTTGGCGAGATACTGCGGAGAGAGCCATCGACATTCTTGATTCATTGGAGTCCGACAACACCACCAACGGAAGCATGAGTGAGTCCCTCCTCGTCTAAAGTAGTCGAACTTCCCCTTTCGATAACTGATGGGGTCTCCGTCTGTCCCGTATGGCCATGTTCTCTTCCAGCCGACCTGAGACTACGCCCCCAGCCACCTCCGCCGACTCAGCTAGCTCACACGCCATCGCGCCACTCCAACAATCGCCTGGACACATTCCAGTCGCCAGAAGGATCCGTCATAGCTCCTTCGCATTCCGCTTCCCAGGTAGCTCGTCGAGCAGCGGGCATACCCGCCGACTTCAGCGATGACGAAGGCGACACAGCGCTCGGAGGAGTGCGCGATAGTGGCTCACTTCATCGAAGCGCGAGCATGAATGATAACAATATCAACGGACCCCACCGAAGAAGTGTAATGAACCCACCTATTGCTGAAGTATCCCATGAAGAGGAAATGGCTTCAGGAGAGGGTATTCCAGCTCGCTCGCAGCCCATCCAGCAAAGAACACACCATAGAGTAGAGGAAGAGGATGAGGAAGGCGGAGGTAGCAGTGAAGATGAGAGAGGGCATGAGTTAGACCCAAAGATGTATCAGGTCCACGTGAATAAACCATTGACGCCTCGTGAATTGGCTCAACAAAAGGCTAGGCAGTTGATGGCTCAGAAGCAAGCGGATGAAAGACAAATAGCTCAGCCTCAGGGTCAGTTCCAGCAACAGCCACAACAGGCTCATCAAGGTATTCAGCCCGCTGCTGCTCCGGCTAGGAAGAGAACTTCCTCGACGCCGGTACAGCCGACACAACAGCAGCCACAACCACAACCACAACCACAACAAGCTGGCATACCGACTAGAACGGCATCTCCATATAAAGAAACGCCTGAAGATAGAATGAAGCGCTTCTCCACACTGACCACCACAACCATTCCAGCATATGACGCTGCCACTGCTCCTATCGCTATCCCATCAGCAGGCACTTTCACCTTGGAGTCGTACAAGAAGAAGAACGCTCCCGAAGCGACTTTGATGCTTCCTTCGACCACCGGTCTGAAAGGATATCAGGCAACTCGACATCATGACAGCGACGATGAAGCTGTCGACGAGGTCGGTGCCCTCAATAAGAGCACTACGCGGAGGCGGACAGCCTCTACACCCGGCAGACCGTCCCATGGCAGAAGGTTCAGCCAGGAGAGCGGTTCTGCCACTTCGGACGGCAGAGGTGAAAGGCGGACCTTGAAAACGAATAGACAGCCTTCGGGCAGAGATAGTGCACCTTATTCTAGAAGTGATGCTGGCACTTCTACCGTCAGAGGTGGTGAGAAACGGTCAAAGGAAAAGAACCGTCATGAGGGCCATCATAAGTCCTCTTCTGGTGGAGGTGGTCTCTTTGGCGCGATCGGTGGCCTTTTCAAGAAGCGTGATATACAATCTGGTAGAAAGTACGGTGATGATGAAGACGATGATGATTCCATCCTCGGATCCCCCAAAAGCAGAGGGACGCGCGGTGACCGTAACTCTTCCATCTGGGGAGGCGGAAGTAGCAAGAAGAAGGACAGAAAGTCTCGTATCATGGACGATTCGGATAGTGATGCCCCTGATCCGAGAACTCTGATTAAAGTAAAGAACAACGCAGGCCGTGGTAGACCTCTGGGTGGTTCTGCTCTCAGTGATGTTGGCATTGATCGACAGACTGAAGCTGCTATCCGGGCTGCTGTTAACTCAAATACCTTTAGCTCTGTTGGTCCAGACCGCAAAAAGGCCATGTCGGATGTCGGAGTTCCGAGAGCTGCCAAGACGGGTACAGTCAAAAAGAAGAAAACAACGACAACCGCCACTTCGCCTGGTACTACTTCACCAATCTCGCAAGCTACCACGTTACAGCCTTCCGGAACAGTCAAGAAGAAGAAGAAGGTTGCTTCGTCTACCGGGCCCACCAGCACCACGATTGCGAATAACCTACAGCCTGCAACATCGGGCCTACCGGGTACTATGATGATTGTTTCATCATCAACTCCCAATCTGAGCAGATCAAATACGATGGTCTCTCAGAATGCAGCCCAGCGAGTAACCAGAGAAACACCCAGTCTAATGAGCGTGGTTGCGCCACCTTCGCAATCATCCAGAGTTATGAACATGCCGCTTCCCAGTGCCAAAAACCCTTCAGCTAGCGCGACACCTAGATCTCCTTCGTCGCCCGCCGGGAGCGCTCTAGGTGTTCCCGAACAGCCATTGAAGAAGAAGAAGACAGTCAAGAAGAGCAGCACTTCCAGCAATATCAATGGCAACCTACTTGTGGCTCCTGCGACAGCTTCTACGCTCAGGCCGTCGGCCACTACACCAAACTTGCTCGGCCCCAATGCCGCTTCTGCTCCACCGCTGAAGCCGGCTGTCAGAGCTTCTTCTGCACTGAGTGCTCCTCGACCCTCCTCCATTCTGTCTGTCGGAAGTGCAGCTGGACCAGGTGGAGTTGCAAGGCGCAAATCTGTCCGTTTGGCAGAGGACACCAAGCTTTCCGAAGCCCGATATGAGAACAGTGGACCCCCAGCAAATATCCCTCGAGTTGCTTCCCCGCAGCCTACCACGGGTATGAACGGCTCCGCTTATCCTCCTGGAATACTCAAGGATTCGACCGGTGCTGTGCAGACCAACCACAATATCCATGATTATACCGATGCAGGTATCACGACGGGAGCTGGCGTTGGTGAATGGTCTGCCAGAGCGGGTCGAGATGAAGATGTCTCCTCGGATGAAGGCGGGGATGAGTATGCTCGTATCAGACATGAACTAAGCCGCTCCGAGCGTGGTTGGAAGGATGCCGGCTTCGCAGAGAAGGGCAAAGGCAAGGCCAGAGCCTATTAGTCAGCTAGCGTGCTTGATAGACGGACAATTGCCCCCTTTTGTATAGCCTAGATAATTGTCAAACGGATCGAGGCAATAATGATCAGAAAGCGACCTGACTATCCCCATATAATACAACTACACCTACTATCGGTACATCTAGCATATGTAGACAACGACAGATGTAATTAGGCTTATTCGAATCCAATAATACAAGTTCACCTTTCGTAAAACGTGCCTTGGCATTGACAAATGTGCGCGTGCACGTCTGCATGCCCTGTCTTACTGCCCTTCTGGTATGACTCCCTTAAACGCCACTTGCTTCGGCAGCCGGAAGGACAGACGGTACATGTCCTTTTTCGGTGCGACGGATCTGACAAGCGATAAGCTATAGTCTCGGAGTTTGCTCGAGACCGGGTATCCGAGTGAAGCAGACGCGCGCTGTGGAGCTCACCGCAGATTAGTTTTTCAAAGCTATGTTATCTTTTCGGCATGCTTTCACCTACTTTGCATATATCCGGCTCGTATTGTTCAACCTCCTTAGTAAAACAATAGCAGTGTACCATAGGTAAACGCAATTCTCCATCCCATTCGCCCTTGCTTCTTCGACGCGAGTATTCCTCCAAATCCGCTAAGAACGCTGACCGCTTCGCTTCTGACCCAGATAGGAAAGGCGTGTAGAGGCTATCGAAAGCATCCAACATATCGATAGCTGAAGCTGGTAAGTTCATCACAAAGTGCTCTGCAAAACGACCGGGGGGTTGTTCTGTTCCGTTTGAGGTGTCCGAAGTAGACAGTTGTGGTGTCGAGCTGGTAGCCACTGGGAGACCTTGCTTCTTCTGCTCCCGCTCGTGCCGTGCTATCTTTGCTGCTTTACTAGCTGATATCCGTGGTCCCTTTCGACCAGGGAAAGGATTTTCGTACAGCTCCTGGACCGCTTGCCTGAAGAAGTGCCGGCCATCCATATTGTAGCATCGAACAATATCTTCAACCTTGACACCAAAGACCCTCAGCCCGCTGCGTAAATGAGAGGCGTGAATCTGAAATGGCCGGATCCTTACCTTGTTCAACTTGACATTCTCCCGCAAGCTCGTTGCACTGCTTGGGTTGAGGTCATTCGCTAGGACACCCATGCAACCCTTCTTGGCAGCAGCTGGAATAGCAAAAGGTCCAACTCCTGCAAAACCGTCTGCTATCACATCTTCCACATCGAAAGAATCTACCAACCTGGTATGCTCCGTCTGCAATCTTGAATTCCAGTATACTTTGCTAAAATCAAAAGTGAAAAGGCAACCATTTTCGGAAGTAGTCACTTGAAATTCAGGTTCGCCGGCCAAAACTTCCATCTGGAAAAAACGAAACTCGTTGTCTATCGAATCAAGCTTGTTGACGACCGTTTCGAGGGTTGGGTTCTTGTCCAGTACAATTTGACCGATGAGTTGTTTGTATGCTAAATACTCTTCGCGAAGATTGAAGTGTGCTGGATTTGGTGATTGTTAGTGTATGGTTTGGTATACTTGGTGACGCTCGGTCGACCGCTTTTACCTATGTGTCCAACTATCGTAAAGGACGAGGGAAGGTCGTCAAGCAATTCTTCGGGCAGTATCGCCCTTAATATCTGGTCTGATGCCCAGCCATGTAATTAATTGAAGCATGTTCTGTAGCGTATCTTGGAAGACCTACTGGCATTCCAGTAGTCATACCCTAGGGTAACATAGTGATTTACGATATCGATTCTGCTGTTGGCAAAGATCTCCTTTGCTTCGGGAGATAACTCATCTAGGCAGAATATACGTCAAAGACGAGAAATCGCATCATCTAGAACGAGCAAAAAGCCTACCTTGATTCGCTTTATTCAGAAGCAAAAGTTTCGTGTCTTTGGAGTTCGGGTCTGCAACGATAGACGCAACTCGCGGTATAGACAGGACAGAGCTGTTCAAAGAGTGGAGATAAGTCAGATTAGAGATTATTTTAGTCTCTTCGAATACCACCCTTTTCCCGATTTGTCACCTTACCTAGCAATATCTTTCTTGATTTTGCCGACTAGAGGGGTAGGAACCCTAGCGGCCAGTACATCAATCTTCAAGTGGAAAGCATCTTTGTCGAAAGTTTCAAACTTCATTCCCCTGTGTACAGGAGGCTCTAACACAACAGGAGAAGACATGATTCTAGATCTTGCTTTATGCAACTGTGTTGATGTCCGAAACGAATGTCGGCTGCAAGCTCCTCGTAGGATGATCGGTTTCGAGGACTGCTTTGATGCTTCTTGTGTATGTCCAAGGAAACGTTGAGCGATCAAGTGCCGAGTAGTACTTCTAATCAGTGGTCTAAGCATGCATCTGAATGGCCTGTATCTTCGGTGCTGTCGTGCGCCTCCGCAGGGTCAGGAGAAACAGACGATATAGAAAAACGTGAGCAGTCTGGTTGTCGACGATCGGCTTTTGCTGCAAGATTGCCTATGACTACGCCCTCTGTTGCATCATTCTGTTCGCAATCTTTCACGACTGTCTCGCCATCGGCTCTGGCTGTATTCGCTTAATGCATGTCTGCCGTGTCCCGACTTTGCATCTGGCAATACTACTGCGAGATAGATTAGACAAATCAAGAAAGCAACGTACAAGCAATGTAGCAAGGTATCTCATTCACCATTGGCAGTGTAGAATAGCACGTTAGTAGGTTTAGTAACTAATCGTACAAGGAGACTGAAAGAAACCTAATAAGAGGGTAAACAGATATATGAAGCCCGAGTCATTCGATACGAAGAGGACTAAGAAGAGTTAATTTGTACCCATAGGTAGTTAGTTAGTAAACGAATCTCGTTGTCATCCCCGGAATTCCTGTGGATCCACCTGTCTTTGCCCATCAATGTCTACGCCCAGTATTATAGTCAAGAGAATACGCCAATTCTTGTGCGCAATAGAAACAGAAAAGTCGTGAGTAGGGTGAACGTTTCATCACTCCCATTTTCATCTGCTCTCCTCCTCTTCCACTAGCACAGCTGACAGGCTTTACAGTGGAAAGACTTGTTCAGGCACCAGGGTAGCCTCCTGCGCCGCCATAACCTTGATCGTAGCTTTGTGCGCCATAACCTGCTTGAGGAGCACCTCCATAATATTGGCCAGCAGCCGCGTAATCATAGCCACCGGGCTGAGCGTTGTAACCTCCAGTATATTGAGGCTGGTAGGTGCCTCCCTGGAAGTTGCCTTGGAAACCCCCGCCATGTCCGCCTCCTCTTCTGTCATTGTTGGGAGGTTGAGGTGGATGCCTACGAGGAAGCAGAAAATATATCAGCATGGAAAATAAAAACGCATGGACTGCAACCTTACCAATTAGAGCTGATACGCCAAGGTGGAAGAGGACGACCATCTGCTCCCATTCCGGGAGCCAGTTGGGCAGCAGGCGCTGCAATTGGCGATCCAGCACCGTAACCATGTGGTCCATTGTGCTGTTGTTGACCCGGCGCACCAGGAGGTGGTGGAGGAGGAGCTTCACCCAATTCCGCCATAAGAGCAGAATATTCCGAATCGAATTGAGGGGTAGTTTGATTAGGTCCTCCGGCAGCACCATTCCTTCCTTTATCTCGATGTGCTATACAATCTCTAGCCATGTGACCCATATTACCGCAGTTTCTGCACACCACATTTGCTGTAAAGTTCTTTTGTTCAGGGCAGTCCCATTTTCGATGTCCTAATTTACCGCAGTTTTGACATGGTTGATTTTCATCATCTCGTAATGTACCGTTCAGCATAGCTAATTCTCTCAATTGCTGTCTCTTGTGATCATTCTGCTCGTCTGGAGTAGAAGCTGCTGTCGCGATAACTCGGTTGATAAGTTTAGCACAGGCATCCACCTTTTCTTGAGTATCTCCTGTGATCATGCAGTGGAGCTCATCTTCTTCGTCGTGCGATCTACTTCCATAGTTGCCTTTACCTTCCTTGGTCGAGCCTTTTCCTCTGATGACAATCTTTGCACCTGTATCTTGCTCCATCTTCTTGAGAGAGTTACCACGAGGTCCAAGGATAAGACCGATCCATTTGATTTCTGGGAATTCCTTGGCCGGCAAATAGATCTTTTCCGTAGGTCTGCCTGATTGTCTCTTCTGCATTAGGTATTCGGTCGGAGGCTTGTAGTTGGGATCGGATCGCATCTGCCTTTCGACGAGCTTGTTGCGTTCATCTTCGAGTTTTTTACGGTATCTGATCTCGCGGGTATTCGTTCTTCTACCGTGATGGTCGTATGTAGGGGGAGGAGATGGGGATCTCTCGCGTTCAGGAGGAACGACATCGCCGCTTCGTAGCTTGCGGGTGATCTCTTCGAGTCGGACGTGCATGGCATATGCCTCGAGGTCCTTTCCCGAGACACCGCCAGCGATGGCAGTGGGCAGGCCAGCGACATCAATCTTGTCGTTCTCATCTCCCCAGCGGGATCTCCTCTTGCGCGGTTCGTTGCTGCCTGCGCTCTGCATCGGAGGTGGTGGAGGCATCATGCCGCCGGCGGACTGGGAATCATAGGCGGAGCTCCCTCGAGGGGGATACGGGTCCCCACCACCACCGCCTTGATACTGCTGCTGCTGCTGCGGGGGGTAGTTGCCGCCGCCGCCGCCGTCACCTCCACCCCATCTTCTCATCCCGGCGAGAGGAGCATCGTTGGCGCCGGTGCGCTGCGAGCTGGCTGTAGATGGCAATGTCAATGGACGGAGGAATGGTCAGCCTCGTTATCGACGACGTGCTCAAGCATGACTTACATCTCCAAGACATGGCAGCGTCCTTCGGTGGACTCGAGCTTCAAGCTCTCTGTGCGTGATCAGTGGAGCCGTCCAAGACTGGCCTGCTCAGAGCTTCGGTGGGCTGTGTACGTGCGAGCTGCGCTGCACTGCTGTGTTCTCCTTCTTCTCTCCTGCTTCTGCTGCGCAGTCAGTTGGCTCGCCGCAAAGAGGCAGACGGAGACGCGGATTCTCTCTTGCGCCACGAGAAAGCCAGAGTGGGCGTATAAAGCAGCTTTTCGCAGACAGTGCGACGAGGCTAATATACAGGTCTGTCTCATCACGCTGCTCTCTCAGCACGCTGCACCCTTCCGCCGTCTTTCCCGTGTTCTTCTGCAACGGCGTCGATTGCTTTGCCCGCTGTTCATGGCTGCAAATTTCAAGCTGCATGCTCTTTCCTCTCTTCCCATTGCACCAATTCGAATCACCACAGTGCGATGATACATCAGCATTCGCTCGCAAGCATTCGAGTCCCCATGTGAAGATCTGACGATGCTGCCTTTGGTCTTGCCTGCGGGCCCTCCTCCTCGCCGTCTGGATATGGCCGAGTTTGCACATTGTGAGTATATACACGCATTCACTCTGCTATCGCGCTGTATGTACATGCACATCCGCATAGCCCTACCTGCACGTACATCTCTCTACCATACCCCACCCCGTACCAGCCCACCCTTCACAGATGAGACATGCAGCAAACGCTGCACACAACACGAATCATTTATTGAGACCCCGTAAACAAGGAAGGGGAAGACCGAGTAACATCCGTCTGACCCGACCTGGGGAATGCTCGCTTACAACATGCATCACCAACTGAGAGCTTGTCACCTTCCCACGTCTCCCATTCTCTCTCGATGGATAAATCTTTGCTGACTACTCTCTATCCAGGCCTCTTCCTGACCCTTCCAAACTGACCGTTTTAGCCACAAGTCGACGACAGTTGTGTTTCTATGGTAAGTCCTGTACTATGTCAGCGTCCTCCATCACACCACCACACCCACTCTAGCAACACTATAATATGATGTTAAAGTAAAATACATACATACAGTTCTGCTACTGATTCCGCCTTTCGCGAGGTTAGGAAGATGCAGACGACACCTTACCAAGCTTACCATATTCTGAAAACCCCCTTCTCCGATTCATCCCTTTCTATCTATAACCTATATTCCTGTATTGACGCGCTCTTCAGCTTTCTTCCCTTAGCTTACATGTCCCTACCTGATTCGATGTTTGATTGTTTCCCGACGTGAGCGCCCGCCCTACTACTAGCCTCTCATATCCCATGAACCTTTCATACATTATCCCCTTTCCGAGAATCCCAAGCCGCAACCGATGAAACTATTCGTTAAATCCATTCTATGATAAATATGGACTCTTCTCTAGCATCCTTCCCTTATATCTCCTGGAATCCTGAGCGAGCAGAGTTTGCAGTTTGGCATGAAGGGGTTAGATAGAGTATAGCTCAGAAAGGTTTGGGGGTTGGATCGCGAGAACCAATAAAGAATGCTAGTGCTTTGGTTTCTTGTCTGTTTTCGATCTGTTCTGTTTTTCCGAAGACGCCAATTTAATTTCGATAGAAAGAGACAGTTCGGCATCCTTCTTTTCCATCTCGACTATCATTCTTTCCATCATCGATTGCGATCTGGAAAGGGTGCGAAAGGTTTAATTACCGACTACCATATCTTTCAGATAGTATATTCGGTGATGGGAGAATGAGAAAGGATGGGTTCACAAAGGGAGAATAATGCTATTCTTGTATCTCTTTTTTGTCGGATGGTGTTCCTAGGGGTCATGGATTCAGTGAAAGATAGATTCAACAAGAGACCTCATGCGATATGGTAGCTTTTTTGGTCTTTTGCGTTCTTCTCCCCTTCAATTTTCGAAAGCTTTTGCTTTTCTCTCCTCTCTTCTCAGTCCCTACTGTAGCTCTGTGAGCGTAAGGTATCCATTTTCAAGGGAGGCTATTTGGGGAGGCGTGTCGGGGGGTTGTCCTAAAAGATTTCAATCTACGTGCTGATAGCGCACCACAAATCTCCCTTTTCCTTCTTTCTATCACCTTGTTGAACGTCATAGCGTCAGTTTCGTGCTCCTCTTGCTTATGCTGATTCCCTCGACCCTCTGTCATAGTGACTATCAAGACCGTCTCCATTGCAAGTTGTGTGCAAAGACTCGCTTTTGAAGGTCCTGGACTTCCACAGCGCAGCGCGTTATTAAATTCTGTATCTCTTCATGTACTTGTATGCATTGCAATGCTTTCATTTTCACAAGTACTATCACGGCGTTTTTGCGCCGTCGCCAATGACCATACTATTGCTACATATTGTACGCATGCACTTCTCAATGATCCGCCTTTTCTTGTCCTTGTTCACATTTGCCTTGTGATTACACTATGTTACACGTAAGCCAAGGATCGCTTCTCATACAGGATATCATGTTCAGCCGAGCCAAACGAAAGAGTATTTGTACTGCAAAGGAGCCTTGTCGACGGCTGATGCGGGAAGAGGAAGACAATACGAGAGTACATGTACTTCACAGCCAGCCAGCCCACCCAACATACATGCCCCCCTGATTCACAGAGTATATCCAAACATCAGTACCTAAACCCTCGGTAGAATTTTAACCTAGGATTCCTCACCAGATTTTTCGGATCAGTAGCTTCCTTGAATAAAGTCTCCACAGTCATCTCAACAGAGACGACCGCAGTTGATTCAGCAGCAACATTGCTAAGCATGGTGGTATTTTTGACAGTGGATGCACCACCGCTTCCATGTCCATTATCCTGAGCGAAAGTGGTCGATTGAGTTCCTTTGAGCTTATTCGATATAATAGCTAGAGCGTTTCTAGCTTCAGTCTTCCTCTGTTCCTCTTCTCTTCTTGCCTTTTGCTCTTTTGTTTCGTTCCTGGCTGCTCCGATATTCTTGCGCTGAATGTGCGTATTTGAAACGGAAATGGTCAGCTTAGCTTTGGTCTACTTACGAACCCCTGGCGGTTGTGACTGCAGCAGGGTTGATCTGCATACGATGACAGCCTGTCTAGGACATAGAACGGTTGCGTAGGATCCACCACATGCAAGATAGTCTATGACGATCTCAAGCATCTGCCAACAGTCTAGGCCGGACTCGTATAGCAGGCCATCTGTCATCGTGCGCAGATCGACCTGGAGGCTAAAACTATGCTGGTCCAGACCACTCACCTCCACTCTGCCGCCCCTCGTCAATTGTAGATCCAGCAGGGGATCGTGAACGAATGATTCCAATACACTGATAAGAGAGATGCGGTTCTCCCGGAGTATGCGAAGGGTGATTTCACAGCATCGTCTGAAGACACCCTCTACTCCTGTAATTCCGAATCCGTCTATCACGTTCTGTGTGAGCCGGAAAGGAACCTTTTCTGCAATGTCGAAATGCACCTGGCCCTGTTCACGGTAAATGCGCAAATACCCGTATTTAGCTTGCAAGGTCAACAACGGAAGTCAGGGCAGAACGCTCACCATGCCGAAAAGACAGTTAAAGTCGACATGCACAACATCACCATTTGTGGTATCGATGAGGATGTTCTCTCCATGACGATCGCCAAGCCTAAAGAGGGATTTGCATGAGCTCAGGTTCGCGCAAACCGAGATTTATAGTCGATAGAAGGGCAATCTCACCCGAGAACGAAGCCGACCATCGACATGACCGCGGCCGTCCTGCCATAATTGGTCCTCGCTTTCAGCCAGGCTGTAGGCTCAGGAAAATTGCTCATGAACCATTCATGGAATATAGGCGGGACAGCTGGAAGGACTTCCTCTGTGAAAACCTTGCCACACTTGACGAGATCGGTCTTTTGTGCTGTTTTGAGACCTTCGTAGACTTTCTTTAATTGTTCATTCTGGAGCAGATGCAATTGTTGAGCAAGACAAGGCGATAGGCTCATCCAAGCAACCCATAGCTACTCACCCAGACAGAAATACCACGCGGTTCATAGCACGAAATGAAAAGGTTCCTAATGCCTTGAGTGTCTGGTACCCATTCGATGAGTCCACATTGTTCGGACAGGGGTATGACCGCATACGTTCGGATACCTAATCGTAACCAAATGTTTCAGTGGGAGCGGCTATGGGCCGAGCTGCATGGCTGACATACATAAACCACGCTTTCTTGCTTCAGGATCCTTCATCAGCAATTTTCCGATCAATGCCGTGCACTCGTTGAATCGATTATCCTTCCGTAAATCGTCCAAAGGTTTGCAGAGGAATCGATACGATTGGCCGTCAGAGCCTATGATAACGATCTTCCTCGGCTTTGCCAGAGACGACATGACATCGACCTCGTCTTTGAAGGCATGGAACGTAACCAAATCCGACGGGAAAGGCTTGTGAGCAAATACCTTTTCATTTGTGGGCAACGTGATTGTCATGGCATTCTGTAGAGGGATGATGATATCGCAGGGGACCATTGCCTTGAGTGCAGGGAAAGTCTGAGCCATGCTGAGGATGCCAGAGCCCTCGACTTTCATGGCAGCCATCTCGAGGAAGCACCTCACTAGCTCTTGCAGTGTACGAACGGTCGCCGTCAAGGCTTGGTTCGTGATCGTGGCACCTGCCGCAGTAGTAGCTGCAGGATTTGCTTGAGCCCGCTTCAAGATTTGTGTGCAGCGTTCTCTTCGCGAAGTGTTGGCGGAGTAGAGTACACCCAGCATCGTCCAGATGGCTTGTTGCGGATAATGTTGAATTACTCTTTCGATAAGATACACGAGCTGTGCATAGACCACTGGACTCTCGTGGTTAATGCGAGAAACCAGCTGTGGTAGTACGGATAACCACTACAGAAGACCAAATCCTTAGCCTCAATGAGCGCCGGGCATTTGGTGACCTCCTTACCATGTAGGGTGGAAGCTTCTCAAGAGACCGCCTGACATGTCCGTGGATTTTTTCAAATATGGCTGTAGCAAGTTTGATTGCTGGCGGTTGATTTTGCTTCAATTGGTCTACCTTCCGCATTCTAGGATCTTGGATCAGCACGAATATACAGGCGGAACAATCGTCAGCGACTGGATTGTGACCTACTTGGAATTATTTGCTCCTGTACCGCCCGTTGCGGCGGAGAAGAATGCTTCTGTAGGTAGTAGGGCGATGTCTGGCCAAGCGCCCAAGTCTAGCCAGATAGTAACCATGCGAGGGAGTGCTTGGTAAATAAACTTGGCACCGAAGCGCAGAGCTCGAGAGAAGTAGTGTACGCAGACTTCCATGCAGCTTAGCAGCAATTCGCTGATGGGATAGATTCAGATCGATGCCCAAACCCGGTACATCAGACTGCTCATCACTCACTTCGCTTTGGCCGAACGGCCATCAGCACCAGGTGTTTTTTCAAAAGGCGGACTGGCTTGGACGATATCGTCGGCATACTGGCCCAATCGATAGTAGGCAGCCTCCCATCTACAAAGAGCCCTTGTCAGACCGAAAGATCGACGAGCTTAAAGCGGTCTACTTACTCTGGACTCAGCTTGACAGCTCGGACATATCGAGCCATAATTTCSGAATGCTCGAATCGCCCGGTTTCTTGCATCCATCGAGCACTACGCAACGTTGCTTTGGCCAAATTTTTAAGCATGGACGTGTCGTAATTGGGCTTGTTCGACGAATTAGGGTCTAAAGCACCTAGAAGCTTCAGACCTTGCTCGATTTCTTGTAGAGCTCGATGCAAGTGGTTGTTGGCTCGGTATAGCTTGGCGGACTGCATGAAAGCGAAGTCAGCCTTCAATTGGTTGGCTTGTAAGATGGCGCTATAGGCTGTCTGAAGATGCTGGGCTTTGATGGCGATCTTCGAGGTCATCAGCCAGAGGGGACCGATATCATTCGTGTGCTCTTCAGCTCCACTGTGTCATTGTATCAGCTATCGCATTGTGTACAGGGAACCTTACTTTCACTCACCACAAACGGAATATATTTCGCCGCATGTTCAGGATAGCCTCTCTGGTATTGAAAGCTGGGGACGTGAGATTAAGCCGTGCATCAAAGTCAATCTGATCTGCTTTCGACTGTTGTCGAAGAGCAGCGCCTCCAATACTTGACCGAGCAAACAACGTCTCGACTTCGTGTAGCATGTGTAGCTTGACCACAGTATCATAGAAGCGATGATACGAGTCTTTGCTGGCTGTCGTTATTGTTGATCCAAGCGACTCTGCTGCCTCCAGAAATACTAGAGCATGTGGCTCATTTGGCGACTCTTTCAACGCAAGAACCACTCGAGCAAAGGCGGCTTCGGGACAAGACGGATTTGCATGCTCGAGGGCAGAAGAGATAGCGCCTATGTCACCGGAAATGAGGGCACTCTCCAGTTCGTACGGCGACAAAGCATTCTGCCAGTTCGCGTGCTTGACTTGCAAGCCCGCAATGTGTGTTTTCAGAGAATCTGCACATTTAGCGTCAGTGAAAATACCTTGAAGCTCGCAAATCTGACCTGCTCACCATAATGTCCCAGATTGCGCAAGCAGCGAAGGAGACCTAGGTGAGAAGCCGGATTCTCTGGTTGGAGTTGCAGTTGGACTTCCCAGCAACTTTGTGCAGAAGTCCAACGGCCTGTCATCTCGTGTTCCCGGATCTGATGTTCCAGACTCGGCGAGATAATCGAAACCGATACTCCTTCCATGCCGTCGGGTTCGTTGAGTTCGGCGTAAATGTTGTGCAGTCGTTCATAGTAGTTTTGTAGTTGACTCGATGGCGTCTTTGACCCAAATCCGTACAGGATGCGTTCGTAGTTTAGCAGGGCTCGCGCATGACTTTTTGCGTTGAATGCAGCATCGGCTACCATATTCTGTGGTAAGGACTGAAAAAGCGAGTCGATTTTCTTGGTATAGAAAAGATGGCCTTCCGCGTCGCTCTCTAGGTCCTTTCGTCTGAAGCGCTTAGCGACTAGCACCAGACGTGCCCGCCTCCAGGTATTAAGGCGATCCATTAGCTCAAATACGGCCTGTTAAGGGCGCGGAACGGTTCAGTCTTAGCATACTGGACCGAAGCTAGCGGCGATGATACCAGGCTCACCTGCGCACACAGCGATCTCGAATCGGTTGGCATCGGAATGGTATCAGAGGGAGCTATCTGATCCTGCAGGACAGTCTGTATTTCTCGACTAATATTGGCAGTTTGCGTCGTATTCCCAGAGGTGATCGTGTAGAAAACGAGGAACGGTAAAATATAGTGCGGGACGGTCAGATCATGTCCACGTCGGACAGCAGCTCGCAAAGGTCCGAAAAGCTTGGCTGGACCGTGAGCAAGTGTGATGCTGGCATGTCCTTGTACCAGATGATCTATCAAGTCTGATGTCCAAGTTTGTAGCCATTCCCTATATGACGTTCTCTTGCTATAAAGTGGGTATTCAGGTTTCTCCGCCTTGACCGAGCTTTCAACTTTAATAGAGGCGGAGATAAGCGGCTCCATCACATCTTGAACGTGTCTCGGTAAGGCATTCCAGCGGGATCGAATGGTCGCATCAATACCTTGTTTGAACGCATTGCCAGCCCGCAGGCTCTCATCGAAGCCGCATACAGCGGCGAGTCCTTGAATAGCTAGATACAAGGCGGTTTGCTGTTGTGGATCGTTGGTTGTTCGCAGTACGCGGAGTAATACTTTGTCGACAGTGTAGACCGCAAACTTCATGCACTCTTCCGGAGTACGAAGATCATGCTCGATAACAAATGCCGACTCTTCTGGCGGGAAAGTGACACGATCTGGATCCAAGGCTCCGAGGACGCCCAGGCATTGAAACGCCAAAGCTCGGGCTTGTGACTTTGCTTCCGAGCTACGTATAGCTGTTGTTAGAAGCGTATGAATCGTCTGACCCAGAAGGGGTGAGAAGGATGAACCGGCAGCTAGCTTATGGATTGTCGAAGATTCCGATCGCAGGTGTTGTAAGAGCTCACGAAGCGTTTGCACGAGCGTTGCTTCATTGACCGTGTCCAGCCGTCCAAGATAGGCCTTGATCCTCTCTTCAGCTGATTGTCCCTGCCTCCTTGTGATGAGCCGTTTTTGAAAAGTGTCGAGCTCAGGTATGCTTGACATGTCTGCGACGCTCGTCAGAGCATCTTCGAGGTTTTTGTACTGATCAATCAAAAAGTACTGCAGGATTGACTTGACGGTAGTTTTCTCGCTTGGTGTGAGATCTGGCCAGGCTTGTATAAATACTGCTGTAGTTTGGGCGATCAGAGGCTTGACTTCATCTATCCTGACTGTCTCTAGAAACCGTTTCCACAGTCGCAGAGCCGGTAATCGGACTTCGCGGTCCTTGAAAGAGGTTTGTAATATCGTCATTATCTATGCACAAGCGACGTTAGCTCAAGGGTTGCAGGACTTCCAGAACACGTTATCATCAAGTCGTCACTTACTTGTGGTGCAGCTCCAGCAACTATCTGCCCAACTCGAGTTACTAATATTTCCATACCCTGCAAAAGCCTAGCCCGCTCTTCTGAATTTTTCTTGCCATACATGCCTCTCATAGAGTCGCCGGCACGGCCGAAGACAGCCAGGATCGTGCCAGAACGACCCAATAGTGCATTGGCATCCTTCACAGATAAAGATTGTCCTTTGTTGACGTCTCTGAAAATGCGCTGAATAATCGAGTCCAGCTAGATGCACCGGAAAAGAGTATATTAGTCAGGATACGGCTTGCGAACGTCACTCCGAATCGAGTCGTTCGCCGCTCGCGACTTACCTGACGAGTATTATCTGGATCTGCTCTTATCAGAACCTCCAGCAATACAGCCGGTAAATCACCCTCTAGCAATTGTTGAAAAGTAGTTTTGAAAGATTGCGCTTGAAGGATTCTCATATAAAAGGTCTTGCATTCCTCAAATTTTGAAGCAGTCATGAAGTAAAGTGGAGCGAAGCAGCAATCTGCATTCAACACCAATAATTCGGCAGCTGAGATTTCCATACATTCAGCTAGGATCTGAATCAAATCTTCTCTTTTCGCTAATATTGATTCCGACAGGAAAATGCGAGATATATCTGGAGTCTGAAGGAAGGATTGGACTGTCGTCCGGAGTAGATCGGTAAAAACATATAAAAGAGTAAAGGAGGCATCGAGATGTCGAGATATTATAGGACATAATTGATGTAGATAGGGAGAGAAGAACTTGTACGGAGCTATTTCGCGGACTTTGAATACGCTATCCAGCTGAGCTGTAAAGACCGCTCGCAATTGACCTTGGGTAGCCAGTGCAATAATGCCCAGAGATAGAGCTTTGCCCAGTATAGCACCTGATCCAATTCTATGACAACGTTATGAAGGATCAGTCTCGTTTCTTTTGTCTCACTTTCGGATTCGTACGTACCTTATCAAGTCACTGATAGCAGTACCGCTTGTCAATCTCGTAGATGGCTTGATATGTTTCAAGCCAGTTTCAAGGCTGTTGAAGTAACTAGAGAGCTGACCATTAGGGCTTAATCCAGAATTATGCCTGAACAATTCCGTGACAATGACATTGCCAGCGTAGCCAGCAGTTAGTCTCACTGCTCTATTCTGATGATTCAGGTCGAGCTTCACGATATCCAGCCAGGCGTATAGAGCATGAGGCTGTTCGCCAGCATGCATGATTAATGAAGAGAAAGCACGCCAGAAGGCTATTCGTGTCCGTGTGGAGGAAGTGGAAGCGGAAATGGACTGAACATCAATGCTGCGGTAGGCAACCTTCATAGCTTGCAAGATTTCTGGAGACAATACGGTAATCTCATCGGTCTCTTCGCTTCGATTGGGAAGATCGGCCATAATAAATTGTCTTGCACAAAGCCGACATGGCCGTCTATCATTGGTGACATTATCGAGATCGCTCAGCTTTACGTTGCAAGCCAATATCTCAATAGCTATAAGATGCTTCTCTTGTACGGTGATAACCTCACTCAGCGCTTTCCCTGGAAAGATTTCCAGAGCAGGCAGAGTCCGAAGTAGCTGAGATGTTGAAGCATGTTCGATTGCAGGATTGAAGGCGAACTGTGTGCGTAAATCTGCCAAGTGGTGCTGTGTTGGAAGATCAACATCAGTGTCGTCGGCTCTGAAACGTCGACCCTCAGAATCGCCGGTGTCCTGATCTGGAGCAGCCTTTCGTTTCTGCCCCACACGTTCCAATATGTAGCCATCCTTCCCTGAATGATAAGCGATGTCTCTGGTGCAACAGGCACGAAGATTGTCCTTCATTCGTACCAGTGTTCCTCGCTCTGTACTAGCGCCTTCGTCACCTGGGTGTGACGCGTCCCGACAAGCATCCAATATCTCGAGAATATCACGCGCGTCTTTCTCCTCGAAAGGTTGAACGGTAGGATAGCAGGCAGTACGTTTGATGCCCTGTGCTACAGCTTGTTGTGAGATGCTTCCATTTCCTCTGGTGGGTAGATCCGTAATGTCTCTGTTCGTAATGTTTTGTAAAGGTCTGTTCGTAGCCATCGAGGTGCCTGCTACTTGCTCCGTTACGGCCCCTAGAGTGAGCAAGGTCAAGCAGAATTTCTGGCGGTCGGTATATTTCATAGCCGAATCAACCTTTGTTGTGTCGTTATCACCGGGACTATCGACATTCTCGCATGATTTTTCGGACAGTAGGATATCCATGAATTCCCTCCGACGTAGTCTTGCTATGTCTGCCAGCTCGGGACACGTCCTTTGCCTTGTTTTCTCGTTGACTTGATATAAGACTAATGCAGCGTTCGCCATTGATTGGTCCAGCTCTTTAAGCGTGCCCAAGGATTCTGGACCGTCTGCCTCTAAGACTTCATCGCGTGTAGTATCACGGTGCCGAAGCCGTGATAACTGAGGTGATAGGAAAAGATCCACTATGCTTAGTAGCATAGCTCTTCGTGAAGCTAGTGGAAGTGGTATTATTTCACTGAGCCTGAATAAGCTCGTTACGCAATCAACCCTCTGACACAGACTTCCGATCCTCTCTATGATAGTCAAGTTCCCCCGCCTCTCATGTACTTTCGACGAATGTTGCTCTTCTTCGGTTGAGCCAATGACCATGTTTGTGATATCAGGAACAAATTCCGCAATCCACTGTTCAGATATCGATATCGTGGAAATTAGGATACGAAGGATTGAAAAATGTAAGGTGGAAGCTTGAAATTCATTGTCGATAGTTATATAGAAGGGACGGTTATCATTCCTGTGGTCATACGCTGAAGAAGATGGATCGTCTTGCGCAAAGAAAAGGTTGGTATCGGCCTGAACAGCGACGGGAGCATTGCCTATATTGGTCAATGCGATATCATTTGGTTTCTGAAATAGGAAAAGCTTGCTTGGGGATTTGATTGTCGTACTTGTACTCAGCAATGATGAAGCGTCTGTAATCCAGGATGATTTGGAAGTAGTCAAAGTCATATCAGCCTTGGTTTTTGGTCTCATGGCTGTGCAATCACAATACAGTTCCCGAACAACACAAAAGCAGATGAAAGTCTGAGAGACAGATGATGAAAAGGGAGAGCTCACCTTGAGCTAGTTTGATCAATGCTCTGACTAGTTCCCTCCGTTTTGTTATTCCATTTTCTTCGCTGTGATAGAATAGCCTCAAATAATCACAAACTACGGTTTTAATCCATTCTTCGCCTTTCTGCAACAGCGTCGTCCTTCTTGAATGTTCATTCTCAATGATCTCCTGTCCGTTCCCAGATGGTTGCGCTTGTTCCTTTCGAATTTTTGCGGAACGATCTTTCGGTCGTTGTGCTTCTTCAGGAAGCGCGTACAGCGGTGGCGATGGAGATGGTGATGAAAGTATCATGCAACGCAACAAGCGAGGCAACAACCAGATCGCCATTTCTTCCATCTTCTCTGCTTCTTCATCCTCACCTGCTTCTTGGCCACCCACATCATCGTCGTTAGTAACATCCTGAGAACGCGTCTTGCTGTTGTTTTGTCGTTGCTTGCTTGTGGCCGGTGCAGAGGAAGGTACATGGATCTTGTACAGAGCATAATCAGGGTACCTCGCCATGAAATCCAATATCAATTCCCATATTCTACTAGTGTCTCGGATGACATTGTCAGTAGCGGCAGCTTGGACCAGATCATCTTGCAAGTTCAATTTAGCTAGCTGGGTAGCTATGTGGAACAATCTCGCTCTCGCTTGCTGATGTGAGGATGTCCCGTTGGATACAGCACTAGATGCAGCATCGTGGTTGCCTCCTGTCGCTGCTGTTGCCTGCAGAAAATCATGCTCTGCCTTCTGTAGGATTGTCCTGAACAGCGCGAGTGTGGATGGCGGATCCTTGTCTCGAGTCCCCTTCCTGGACGCCATCCTGCTGTCTGTCGCGCTTTCTGTCAGCGAGGCAGCGAGTGCGTCATGGCTGCACGTAATCTGCTGTCTCCAATATGTCTCTTATGGAGCCGACATCGAACCAAGCAACCTTGACGGTTACCCGCGAGATCACGCCGGCTGCGAGTGGCGACATATGGCGAGCGTGTAGGTTGGCATCCGGGCAGGCTTCTTTCTTGCTTTTCCGTTGCAATCTGGTCCTTTCCAATACGACATGGAATTGGACTGCAGCTCCAGACTGCTTCTACGCGTCTCGTCGACTATCGTCCCTTCGCCAGGCTGCATGTCTGATGGCGCAGCGTGAGCAAGGAGTGAAGACAGAATAGGCACAAGCGAATCAAGTGCAAAGCGGCAAGATGCGGCCGGATCTACACATGGAATCGACATGAAGAGCATCGTGTTTCAACGAAAGAGCGCTGGACTTCGACCTATTCGGAAAGCTACAAGTTTATTCGTATTCTGTTTATGATTGCTTATATGAAGCGGAAAGAGTTATGAAGGAGACATTTCAGGGCCAGTTACATTCAAACCTCCTGCAGAATCAAGCGATGGATATGATAGAGAGTGAGGCCTCAGCAGAGGCTCCAGCAACGCTACTCTCCATCCATTTCCCCGACTGATCAATATCAGGATCCTACTCTGAACCGTACATCGATATCAAACTCCATTCTCGTTTCTCGAGGGCAGTTGCCTCGCTCAAAGAGTGCCGGCGGTGGTAGTGCCGGTGCTGGCTGGAGCGACAGGAGCTCTGGTGCCGCGGCGGGTCTCGTCATCAGAGGAGGAAGAGCTGGATGTAGCATCACCGCCCTCCTTGGTCTTCTTGCGGGCGTCTGTGCGGAAGAGCGGCGAGTCAGCGGGCGGAGCAAGCAGTCTTCTCGTTCGCCGAAGAGTGCTTACTGGGACAGGAAGCGCACTTGCACTTGTTGATCTGGATAGTGAACGAATGGATAGACCGGTGGCGAGGGCGATCGAGAATGATGGCAGCGGAAAGACGTGGGCGACAAGACGTGTCAGACCAGATGGGCTACGAGGAGAGAGGGGATACACAGGGCATGCAGACTGCTGCCACTGCTGGTGCACCACCCACCTTGCATGTGCATTCCACGCCAGGTCTGCAGGCGCCGCAATCCTGCACGAGCAGAACACGTCAACATCGTCTGAACAGTGGAGACAGACAGACATCAACTCACTCTCTGGCCCTGAGCATTGGTTGCCTCCTTGGGGCACTTGCAAGAGGTCATCTTCTGCTTAATAGCCTCCATTGTGGTTTGGTTGAGTAGTTGGTTGGTTTGTCTGGATGGAGTGCAGTGGCAATAGGGTGGTGTACAAGAAAGAAGAGAGGAAAGATACATCAAGACAGCAACTCGGGTTTAAATACCCTGAACACAGACAACCGCGGCTCCCGCTGCAATCGAAAATCTTGCACAAACATTACGTGGCTTGGTTGTCATATCACTTCTAACTTCCAACCCAAATATCTGACTCTCATGTGACGTTTCTCGTCCCTTTTCTGCCGCACAACCTGTGATATCGGTGGACAAGCTGCAATCGGACCAGGAAACACGCGTACCGGCAACGCAGCAAGCAAGAGAATAGGTATACTTTCTGTATCGCTCCTCCTTCGTGTTCCGACTTCCTCTTTGCAGGTCGACTCCGACCGCGACAAGACTCCGTGATCGATGAAAAGCGGGGCTCCACTGAGTCTGACCTTATCACATACCTTGTAGTTGCCGGGAAAGCCGGAAGGAGCTTGTTAATATGTCTGCCATACCATACAATCCAATACCATATGCAAATTGATCAAGCGCGTGAAAGCGTCATCAACCTTATCAAGGCCTACCTTTAATCCTGGCAGATGTGCTGCTGTAATCGGGTGTTATATCGTCAGACCGCCCTGGGAACTCTTCTGATTCTATGGAGCTTGGCTGTATTGTCAAGCAGACTACGATCTGAAATATGTCATTCCTTCTTCTTCTTCCCTGCAGTTCCCCTTCGTCCCTCAGTGCCGGGTTCCTATTCTCGCTACTGGCAGATTCTCCAGCCCATCCTCATCAGCACCAGCGCGTATGACACGGGTAGTCGCCTACGCCTGTTGTGCGGAAGTCCAAATGGCCAGGTTGTGGTGTCATCGATAAACAGGTCCACTTCTGCTGCCTGTCCCCGCGGAATAACAGCAAGACCGCGCTGCGCCGGCGGCTCATATCGCAAACAAGGGCCTCAGACCCAAGGTCCATTAGTTTACCTCTTGTTTGGGAATGAGAACAGGCCATTCGAACACAGGCAATACCCGCTTCCCCTCACCTCTGGTTGACCAGGCACCCCACTCGTCGCTGTCGGGCTTGGCAGAAGGGAGGCTGTGGGTGGACGGGATTCTTGTCGTGGCCAGCTCGCCGCCTACTCCCCCCTCCTACCTCCTCAATCTCCACTATTGAGGCCTGGCGGCCACCATGATTACAGCAAAACTCTCGTGGATGTACCGTATACATTGTTTCGGAGGGTATTCGTAAAGACCAGTAGACACGAATACCCCGCAACCCTAGCCTTAGTAGGGAGCTTGGGGTGAGTGCAGGCATGGTGCAAGAGTCTGCACCAGACTTCAGGTAAGCCTACAGACGAGCTTTCGACTGACCTGCCGAGTAGCGGAATTTGGCACCCGAAAGGCAACCTCTTGATACAGGACTTCAGAAAGTCACCTGTGATTCTGGAATTAGTAGAGCTTTGTATAGCGGTGCTACTTAATTCTGTATGGATTCAAGGAGAAAAACAGGCCGTTAAAGTTCTGTTGCTGTTGCTGTTGCTGTTGCAATCATTGCCTCAAGAGTGATTCTAAGCATGCAAATCATGCCGAGGTATTCCAATCAACCAAACACTTCAATGTTTTCTCACCGAAGCATCTCATGATTCAGAGTACGTGCATCATGATTTACTTCAGGATCATTCGCACAACTGTGACGGCAAATCGGCATAAAGGTTTCAGACAACACCAATACAATGACTTGCTGTGTTAGAGAGAAAATCAAATCAAAACAAGATCGATGTCTCGCCGATGGTATTAAAGTGATGGCATTCGCATTGCTGGAGAAAAACAGCAAGCATCCATGGTATTTTGATGATACAAGCACAAAATCGCTGCGCCTACTGTTTTCGAATCACTTCTTGCAGTCCGAATTATGCATTGTGGATAGGGAGAATGAACGGTGTTGATCTTGTAAATGTGTCTCTTTGCCCCGCCCGTTGACTTTACAAGGCTTCTACCAGAAACCATCACCTCCGCCATCATCACCTCCCTTCTTGTTGCCTTTACTACCACCACCGCTAGCCACGACTTGTCGTTGATAAGCTTCAGCAACCTTTATTGGGATGACACCAAGAAAAGATTAGATAGGTTCGATGAGCATTTGCAGGTCGTGTAATAGAAAGTAATAGAAGCATTCAAACTCACAAATTCAGCATTCGAAGCATCATCAGGATCTTTATCATCTCGGATACGAATAAATCGAGGGAACCGTAGGGAGATACCTCTAGCTTCGATCTAGAAGGCCAGTCACCAAAGTGCCAAGTATATGACACAAAGTCAGCGCTCTGATACCGCAGATTACGCTGCTGGACGGAACATCTGACGACTGAAAGAGGAGGGTTGTTTTCACTCACCATGCCTTTCGCAGCGCTATAAACAGGACTCAAACTTAGGTCCGCCGCTAAAACCTCCCAGACAACTTTAGGTTCGAAGAAGACGTCGGGCTTAGCTTCACCCAAATCGAAATAAGCTTTCTTTTGAGACAATTCTAGAGGATGCAAGAATTTGTAATGACTTTCTAACATTTCTTCCGAGAATCCAGTACCGATTTTCGTTATTGCTTGATATGATTCAGATTCTGGATCGTAACATGCTAATAAGAAAGCACCATAGACTGATGTTCTTTTTCCTCTTCCGTGGTAACCTCCTATGACGACTAGATCGAATGAATCGCCTACGCCAGCCAAGTAGTCTTTCTTAAGCTGTTGGAATCGGAACAGGCCAGCCGTCGGTCAGTGTGAAGCGGGGAATGTCATGTGGATTATGGTCCTCGTGCAATACTAGCCTACCTTTAACCAATTCATGGATCGACGACTAGGCTCATAGGTAGCATCTTCACCTTGCATCATTTTCACCATCAATCCCTCGCATGAATCTTTAATGCTTTCATCCAAGAATGCTTGAATCTCTTCAACAGCGTAGATATCCCTGCTTTTAGCGAAAGCGAATTGACCTTCTACGGGTGTAAAATGCTCTCTAAGGAGCTGCCTTCGGTGATCTAGATCTTTCTTGAGTAAAGACTATGTGCAGAGGAAGAGAAACAAAAAAGCAATTAGAAACTAGAACGAAATCTTGGGCTCGGAATTCAAGGGTTCCGGGATGAATGGGGTAAGTGGGTTAATAACGACTGACCTCTCCATTCAAATAAAGTAAATCGAAAGCAAAGATGTGTACTTTCACTTTAATATCTTCAGCTTTGACGTCTTTTCTCTTTCTCTTGCTTAACTCCTGGAATGGTAGTATCTTGTTCTCATCCTTATCCCAAGCTACTGCTTCTGCATCCAAGACAAATGATTCCGTATTTGGCTTGATGCACTACGAACGGACAAGCAAGCAATGTAATGAGGATAACGCATCAGCTCTATATATTAACACGCCTTCCATATTAACGTGAAGATGGATTCGGTAGAGTGGGAGAGGCTCTACGACTCACCTTCTGCATGTGTTCAATCAAATCAGGGTACTTGACGCTCATATCTTCTGAATTCCTCGAGAAGACTGAAAGTTTACCGTTCGCATAATGTACTTGAGCTCTCTCACCATCATACTTGTATTCGCAGGTAAATTTCTTTCCTTCGAATCTATCTAAAACTTCTGAAATTGCTTTTGTAGGTTTGGCAAGCATAGGTTTCAATGGAATACCAGGAGTGATTCTAATTTTTTCCCTTAATAACGTTACCCCTCCTTCCAATAAAGGAGGTATTACTAAATCATAATTCGGACATTCTGAGAAAACAGTTTTCAATGTTCTTGACGCTTCTTCTAATTCTTGTGCTATCTTTTCACTTGAAATCGTCTTCTTTCCTCCATCTTTTGCATGTCTTGCGTAAACTGTTGCATGTGCAAGTGATCCTAGAACAGTCTGTTCAGCCAAACCGATACGAAGTTTACCTTCGCAGGATCGAATGATGAATTTGGCTTCTTGACCTTGACATGCTGCCAAAAGACCATTGATTGAGCCAACTTTCTTGTTCTGTGAAGCAGCACCGGTTGTCTTGGCAATTTCTCGTAACTTGTTGAAGACGTGATTGACGGTCAAGGCTTTGGGCTTAAAAAGCGTAGATTGGGTAGCTCTTGAGTTCTGGGATAAAGGGGGTCGTTCAGCATTCGATCAAAAAGCTCTCCACTCGGTCGAGACTGTTCAGAAGCCCTACCATTGCAACTAGGCCTAGATCGCCTGCTTTCTTGTATTCTGCATTGATATGGTTGACGTTCACTCCTGTAGCTTGAGCAATCGCCTTCTTAAGCATCCCTTCTCCAATTCCGAGTTCGATACCTTCATAATCAGGGGCGATCTATGACAGGACAAAAGCGCGACGATCAGACTCCAGAGCTTCTTGGCAGCCTACGTGTTATGGCGACTCACCCGGTTGATACAAAGGTAGATGACCTTGATTAGGTCGCCGGGAGTACGTTCGATGACGGCCGTAAGGAATGTAGTGAGATAAGCAGCTATCTCCAAACGCTTTGTAGTGCTATCGATTCTTTCGAAAACCTCTGCAAGTGCAGCATACGGTACTCTACGACGCGTGAACCAGGGATCAGCTTATTTCGCGTCTGCGTGGCTGGCCGGCCCGGTGCTCGAACCTACGGATCGCCGACTTTCCAGTCAATTCCTTTCCCGTATTTGCCTTTACTACTGCCCGCAACTTTCTTAGTGAAAATTTCCGCTCTGTAGAACGATAAAATGCGGTGAGTTTCCTATTCCAGCTCTACTTTAATATTTGGAAGTCCACGTTGACGCACAACTTGGCGGCTTGTTCCTGTTCTTCCTCGCTTTCCATAGCAGAGTCATCTGGCTCTTCGTTCCCATGCTCGTCGACTCCGCTGGCTTCACCTCCTGTATCGCTATGAGCAGCCGCTGTATCCTTTTCGTTCAGGGCGTCTATGGATGAGGAGGTACCTTCTGCATTCTCTACATCATGTGCTCTTGATTTGTCCTTGTCAGCTTTCTTCTTGTGGACCGCGGGTGGTGCTTCGATCTTCGCGGTGGAAGTACTGGCTTTCTTGGAAGGTGCTGCGAATATAGAAGCGATCTTCGGGGCTGACTTTGATTTGCCTGTGCTTTCTGTACTCGGTTGGTACAAAGTTGCAGTCAATTTCGCCCCGTCGAGACATCTGTGCATGTGGAGCTTACCGACGTTCTTGGCCTTCTTGTCAACGTGATTGTCCACATTCGTACTGTTCTTTACCTTTTCCTTGGAATCCGTCCTTGGAACGGTATCCTCTGCAGGTGCGGGTGACTTTTCCTTCCCCTTGCCATTCGAGGCTACCTTGGACGTAGACGTAGCTGCAGCTTTCGTCTTGCTTGAAGTGGGTGCATCATCGCTTTCTTCGTCAGAGCTAGCCACAACGCGCCTCTTTTTGCCTGCGAGACCCATCAGCTTGGCGGAGAGAACAAGAGAAATCCAGCCATGATACTGACCGTTAGCCTTGCTGGCTGTATTGACAGCTTCTACATCTGAAGAGCCGTCGATCTCCATGATCTCCCGAGCTTTTGTCGCCGCAGAGGTACCTGATGTTGCAGTGAATGATCTGACACGCGTTGATGCAGCAGCAGCGAGAACAGCGCTGTTGCTGAGGACGACCTGCCTGCGGAACAAAGAATCTACCCTGGTCTGTCTCTGCTCCAGCGGCAGACCCAGAAACCGGTTGAGCGTCTTCTGCCGTTCGGCCGGCCGTGCTGCAGCTTTGCTCGTGTCGCTGTAAGGGTTGCTGTTGGACCTTGTGGCTTTCCGGGAGCAAGTGGTGGACGCGCTGGCCTTGCTGCTCATACACGCATTGGCATAGACCCGAGCTATACCAGTGTCTCCCAGCGCCCTCGATGGGCTGCGACGGAGCAGAAGTCGTGCTGCCGTGGTGGCTGATGTGCTGCACCTCACGCGTAAACAGCCTCGATTGATGCAGAGAAAAGAGCAGCGCATGGCAGGCAGAGAATGGATGGCGCGGTTGTAGGTCGATGTGCAAGAGCGGCTGCAGATACATGCTCGCTGGGTTGACCGTGTCTCCATCAGTCACCCGTCACTCTGCCACCGCTTCATCCGAGACTGGCTTGGCTCTATGCCACAACACTTATGCTGAACTGAGTGTAAAGCACACGCTTACAGCTTCACATTGAAGCGTCTGTCCACTGAGAATCTTATCAACACCGCAGGCACTGCTGAGTAGGCAAGCTACGGACATGTCTGCCTGGCAGCTGTGGCTGTCTCCACGTCCAGCAAGACGGACCCATACCGCAGACAAAGCAGTCGTCTATGCGCCGCACAACTCGGTCCGCTATGAATTCCTACAGATTGAGAAAGACGGTGAAATGGTAGAAGCCGTCCAGGAAACGCACTACATTGCTCATCAGCACGTCAAACAAGGCAAATCAGGTCCGCCACTGTGAGCTGACGGGGGGATATTGACTACGAGTCGGCAGGAACTAATCGTTTGGTGCGGTGGGCTACCCAGACATATCCACCTCCATCAATCGGAGCATTTCGAAGTTCTCTCGGGCACGCTTGGGCTGGTGCTGGATGGCCAGCACATAGCTTTGACTAGAGAGGGAGGAAGAGCTTCGGTTCCAGCCGGTGCTAGACACACTTTCTGGGTCCACGAGTCCACGGCAGAAGACATGACGATGCAAGTATGGGTCAAACCTCAGGGTATAAAGAACGGGCTTGACGAAGGCTTCTTGCGGAACTTTGCTGGGTACTTGGCGGACTGCGAGAGGGCGGGCATGCAACCCTCTTTGTTTCAGCTGTGAGCTATTGTACAACTGTGCCCTGGTGTTTATTCTGATGAACGGTTTCTGCTGGCTACCGTGCAGGCTTGTCTTCCTATGGGACTCCAACATTGTCATTACCCCGCCTTTTTGGGTCCCGCAGATCTTCCTCAAGGGCGTGCATCAGCTACTGGCAACCTACGTTGGCCAATATGTCTTGGGGTACGTACCTGTGTGAACCCATTTGAATATTCGCTTGTAGCTGATCAATAGCATGAAAAAAGCTACCGAACATCGTATCCCGAGTACCATAACAGCAGGGGGAAAGACAGCTGATCCTGCTGCTCCCGAGTCTGTACTCGGCGTTCTGCGCTGAAGATGGTAAGCCAATACTTGTCTGCAGCCGGTGCTATCGGCTATGCAGCCTTGGTCAGCGCTATATTGGATCGCGCTTGGCGGTTCCATTTCTGGCCATTTGTGTCAGGGGACCTAGCGTCTGTCATAAACGAGTCCACTCGTAGTATGTAGCAGTTGCCGTATTCGCTGGTAGACCCTCTAAAAGTATACACGACATACAATGTTGATCCGCGATTTGCTCCGAGCGCCATACCTCGGCATTTACAGCCAAAGATCCGATCAGGAGTTCTGTGTAGATTTGATCAGTTTCGTTGCCTTTCCTCTATCACCGCAAGCCGAAGCTCGTTATATACCCTTTAGCATTCGGAGCTCGCAGAGACTGCACTGCACCAGACGCTTGTCAGATGTCCCGCCAGCTCGCTCCGGCAGGCGCGAACCAGGGAGATGGTGGGAATACCGGCGAGCCACAGCAGCAGCAGCAAGCACAGGAGAGCCTGCCCATCACAGAGGAGGAAGTATACGGCTATCGAGAGCAGGATCGATTCCTGCCCATCAACAACATCCAGAGGTGCGCCGTGCTTGTTCCGGATCAGCCTGTCGCTCTATCACTGATGGCAGCTGATCTGATCACTCTTGTATGTTGACACAGACTGATGAAGAGATCATTGCCGGATAGTTCAAAGATCTCAAAGGACGCCAAAGGTGAGGAGACCGGAACAAGCAGTCGCAGAAGCATGGCCACGTCACTTATCACCGTTCTCCCCAGAGTGCATACAAGAAGCAACTAGCGAATTCATCAGCTTCATCACTTCCGAAGCTGCCGACCGGGCGACGAGCGAGAAAAGGAAGACTATCACAGGAGACGATATACTGAATGCTCTCAAGACATTGGGGTTCGATGAAATGTCCGAAGTCCTGCTTATCTATCTCGCAAAGTATCGCGAGGTAAGCATTATCCTACCGGTTGATCCTGTTGACCACCCTTTCTGCAAAACGTGACCAAGTTTTGTCTCCATTCCGCCCTTTTTCAATCCTTCCCCTCTGTTTTGATACATACAGCTACAAAGCAAAGAACCAGCGAGGAAGAGATCAAGAAAATCAAGTGGTGGTGGGAATGGCAAATCTGTACTGGGTGATGCGAATGGTGCTTCTGGCAGCGGTACACCATCCGGGCAAGCGGTAAATGGTACTTCTGGAACAGCAGGAAAGGATGGCGGAGACGGCGAGGAAGAAGACGACGACGATGAGGATAACGATGATGAGGAAGAGGAAGAGGAAGAGGAAGAGAACAAAATCGACGAGCACGATGATACCTTCGACATGCTCGATTTACCGTCAGATAACGAATAGCCTGCCGGGGCATGGACTTTCAACCCAATCAACCTGTAGGGAGACAACTTTCGGCGAGGCTGTCGAACAAGGAAAAGGATCCAATTGCCTGTTATTCGAGATTCCCCTGCAAGATCCGTATGCTCTGCCATATCTGTGGGTCGAAAGGCAAGGGTAGGGTCCGCCACAAAGGGGTACAAACCAAATCTTGTTGAACGCCCTTTCTGTCAGCGGTGCAAGAGCCAAATGATCATTGAAAGCCTACCTCAAGCTTTCCTGTGCTCCGCCAACTGCTATATACAACAAATACCTGCATCCGGGTAAAGTGTCCTGAGCTCGCCTGCCAGTGCGACGAACAGTCTCAGCAATGCCGCGCCGACCGATAGAGCTATGTTCGGCTAGACCATGGTGGGTGCCCTTATCGAAGCGTATTGATGCTCCTCAGAGCCGATCCGTAACGACTTATCATGTTCATATCTACCTCAGGCAAGCGAAATCACGCCCTCGTCAATTGGCAGAGACGCAGTTTGCCATTGACAGAGATAATGCGCATTTTGCTAAGGAGAGCTGGAAGACCTTGCAGCAGTGTGAGTCGTTTCCTTTGCTTGTTACAGTGGCGACCATCGATGGTTGACATCCAGCCACGGCACCTGTCATTAGTGATGTACAACGACCTGCGCAATGCCATGGATTCGCACGACATGGTTTCCAAACATGGGCCTGCAAATTGGGGTCCCGAGCTCATGTCACTTGGCGCATTAAACAACGGCATAGCTGCCCTTTCGACTATTCGGCCTTATGGTGAGCTTAAGGAACCCCAGCTGTGTGTGGCATACCAATTGGCTGAAGGTGTTAGTATATGCGTCTAGTTGCGCAGAATCCGACGTTCCCGATGCCAATGGTCAATCAGATGGCGGGTTTGCCTGCAGCTCCACTTCCTGTCATGCCTCCGGTAGCAGCTATTCCACGGATGATGCCAGCGCCAATCCCGGCAATAGCCCCCCGCATGGCTCCTCTAGCTCCAGCTCCTATCATGCCACCTGCTTTACCCATGGCGCCTCTCTTGCCACCTGCAGCACCGCCCATCGCCGCTCCCAGCTTTGTCAACAATATTCCAGTCTCTGTTGGCCCGGTGAGCATGTTCACGACAGGCAACCACGCATAAACACCTGACTGATGGCAACGCCTTCTCCCTCACAGACTATCATGGGTTTCACGATTGTCACGATGCTTGGTCCGATGGAAGCCATCGCCCCGTCTGCAGTTCATTTCGATACTGCCGTACAGAGGCTGACAGCAGTGGAGGGAGTGGCGGAAAAAGCAGCGATGATGGGAGGGGACGGTGTCATCAATCTCAGACTGGTCACGATGCCAACTGGAGATGTAGTGGCTGGCGGCGATGTAGTCAAGCTTTTGCCGCTTATGTAGAGGAAACGTCGATAGCGAAGCTGAAGAAACTACTCAACAAGCATGTATATAGACCTACAAACAGACTAGATATCCATCTGTATACATTGATGCTTCTGGCAATGCATTTGTTTAGAGCGTATGCCCTCTTTCACCGAAAGGATTGATCGGCTGTTGCAGATTCACGTCTTGCAGGCTCTCCCCGACAGGGTTGTCGCCTTTCCGAGCAGGCCAGACGTCTAGATGTAACGCATATGTACCACTCAAACGCCGGAAGTCTGCCGATACGAGCCTTGGGCTGACGGGAAATCACCCAACAGGACGCGGCATGAATGCAGCTTTGGCGGACGGTTGAACCAAAGCTTCGTAGGAATAGCTAATCCATGGACGGGCTCTACAGACTTATCTCTGCTCTCACTTATGCGGTGCGACTAATCATAAGGGGTATAGTACTGCTTCTTCTCAGAAACGGCTGTCGCGAGTTCCGTCAAGCACTCTCCCTGCCGGCTACCGGCTAGCTGGTGCTGGGACCCTCGTACGCGAACCCCGGCCCTGTAGAACAGGCAGGACGCCCTTGAACCGGCAGTCAGGTACACTTACAGCTTTCTGCTCCTCGAATACGAGACGTCTAGCCTTTGACTAGCGTCAATACGCTTGTGCAGCAGCATCCAGCTTTCAAAGTCCGGCAATCCGAGCAATACTACACATCACTCGAGAATAGACAATTGATCAGGCAGTCAACAATGGATCGCAGCAACAAGTACGCCCCTCCAAAGGGAAGCGATGCTTTTCACGAGCTGGCTGATCTTATCAGTGTGTGTCGATATGAGCCTCGCAAAACGCCTGCATGTTCAGCTGCCTGCATGCTTACTTTGTATCCGCAGGCTTCCAGCCGCCATAGCGAAGGCACTTTTGCGAATATTCGAGCTCTCCAGGAACAGAGGCAGCTTAATGCGGCTGTAGGGTCGAATGGGAAGCCACGTACTAGAGTCACTATCGAGTCACCGAGTGCAGCCGCGGCTCGAGTTGCCTTGGAAGAAGCGAGGGCGCGCAGACTAGCCGCTGAAGCAGCAAAGGCGAAGGCTGAGGAAGCACTCACAAAGCCTAAAGCCAGTGTCATGAAGCAGTTGGTAACTCTACCCAAAGACCCTGATACATCTCTTGCTACTCTCCGAAGTACTGCCCTCGCTGGTAAGCAACAACAGCCTAAGCCAAGGAAGGTATCCTCGATGTTTCACAATCTAGTTCTCGGACTCAATGTACAAGCAAGAACTTGGGAAGCACCTACGAAGGACCTGATAGCTCTAGACCAAGCTCGAAGATCACTCGGTAACCATCAAGCTATCTTGGACAAGCGCACTCGAGCACTGAAAGCTGTGTTGGACGAGGTGCGTGCAAGAGGGGGCGATGACGCAGATTCAGTCAAGGTTTTGCGGGATCTGCTAGACAGAAAGATCTCGGAAGAAGAAGCCGAGAAGAAGCTGAAAGCGATTGAAGACGGGAAGAAAAGCGAAGATAAGGGTATGAGCCTTGCTGAGAAGGAAGAGCTGGCCCGACTGGAAATCAAAGCACAGCAGCTCATCTTGCAGAAACTCGTTAGTGCATCCTGCTTTGCAAAACCACTTAAACAGTCTGATTTGTCGGATGCCCATACAGGAGCTCGAGCGACGTGAGGAGCAGCGCAAGGAAGTCGAAGAAATCCAAAAGCGCATTCGAGAAAAGGGCTTACCGATTAAACTGTCCAGACCTGTAAGGCCAGCAGTTCAATCAGTATGCGATGGGACTAAATACACTGTTGTCTGTGCAGACTGCTGATCCCTATGCGGCTTACTACCGTTCAAGGGCCAAATGCGATCCAGCTGCTATCGACGACTTCGCCGACGCTGAACTCTTTGATGACGGCGGGAGCGCTGCATTCGGACTAGACGATGAGATGTTCGGTTCAAGCCGAGACTTTGCCTTACGACGCGCTCAGACACTGGATGGCCGCTCGAGGGGACTCAATGAACAGCTGCAGGAGATTGACCCGCTGTAGGTTGATGGCTTGCCAATGGTGTTGGCGAAGGCTGATGTTGTCCAAGCCCGGAGTACGGTTGGGATGACGAAGCCATGCTCTACGACGATGAAGCTCTCCTTGCATGTAGATCAGGGCAAGCCAGAGGTGGAGCTGTCCACCCACTTCAGCAGCGTTCCACTCAGCCGAAGTACGAGACGCTGGGCAAAACCGGTCTTCCCAAATTCAACAAAGACGTTATCAGGAATCCCAAACGCGCTCAAAGTACTGGTCCGGCCGTAAATTTTCGCATACAACCCAATGATCCGAGACTAGATCCGAGGTCACCTTACTATAAGGCAGAATGGGCACGAGCTTTCAGAGATCAGCAGCTGCGAGAAGCACAACAGGCGAAGCTCGCTCAACAAGCAGAAGCCGAAAGAGCTTATAAGCTTGAGCTGGAAAAGAAAGCTCTGGCAGACGAAAGAGCTCAAGCGTTGGTCGATGCGCAAGTTCACCAGGAGAGGAAACTTCAAGAAGAAGCCCGGGCTAAAGCAGCTCAAGATGCAGCGCAAAGGGCACAAGATGCGGAGATTCTTCGTAAACGCAGACAACTGCAGGAAGTCCGCAGTATGGAAGATATACTAGCTGCTCAAGAACAGCTTAATTATCTCGAAGATCTGCTTAGATCCAACCCGAGAGCTGCGATACCTGGCTTTGACCCTCGCAGACTTAGGGATGAGCCGAATCTTTTGCCATATGTTCTCGAGTTGGTCGAAGGGAATATCAGGCGTCCAGAGGCTGCTAGATATTCGGCTCGACTACTTCAAGAATCTATCGAGCGAGAGCGTGCGGGTAAAGAAGGACGAGAGCGGCTGCTGAGGCAGGAACAAGAACTGAATAGGCTGGAAGCACTTCTAACTCAACATCCCCAGGCTACGATTAAAGGTCTAGATATATCAAAGCTGAACAGTGACCCGCAGATCTTGCAAGAGGCCTTACGCCAAGTGGAAGACTATATTCAACGTGGCGAAAACCCTCTCGAGATTCCGCTTCAAGCGATGGGTGAAGCACCTTTGAACGAAGCGAGGACGGTGCGTCAGCTATCTGATGCGGAGCGAGATCTAGTGCACCGTTTCCTACTCGCCGAACCAGAAGTACAAGTCCATCATCTTAGAAGCTTGCCAAGTCACAAGGCCCAAGCCCGCTTTTTAGCCGCTGCCATGCAAGAGGCAGACTTGTCTCGTGCTCAACAGCTTGTGGATCGATTCAATGCGTACGGCTTCAATCTGGAGTTACCACTCAATGCTTCGAGCCGTCCTCCCCTTATGACACCTTCCCTCGCGGCTCAGGTACCCACGACTATCGTAGAGGAAGCTCTCTCGCCCCCTCCAACACAGGATACCGTTCCTGCCTTTCCCTTTCCCAATATGTGGGAAAACATGGCTCATGAAGCTTCTGCATCCGAAACTAACAGCAAAGGCCAAAAACCAGTTCCTGAGCCGACTTACGTCATCATCGACAACCATAACGGTAACACGCCACACTTGCCGAGCCCTCCTGTTACAACACCGGGCAGGACTTCAGCAACTCATCCGTCTGCGGGAGCAGTGGCAGCAGCCGCTGCCGCCCGAGCAGCAGCCGAGCTACTGGAGAGACAAGAAGCCGAGGACGCCCTGGCTGCTCAAGAAGCGGAACTTGAACGAGAAAGGCGAGAAATCGTCGCAGCTGAAGAAGCGTTGTTGCGGGAAGAGACTGAGAAGTGTCTTGTAGAAGCACAGAAGCGTGCAGACGAGGAGGCACTAGAAGCTTTGCGCCTACAAGACGAACTGAGAACTCGGGCCGCTTACGAAATTGAAGAAGCAGCTCAAGCTCAAGCAAGAGAGATGGCGGAAGCTGAAATCATTGCCAAAGATGCCCGGATTGGTTCCACTCCCCGACAAGCTGAGATGGAGTCACCTATTCTTGCTGCCCTTCCGACTCCATCGGTCGAGCTAGAGACAGCAGATCCCGCAATGAGCGCGAACGATCTCTGGAACTCGCCTCGCTCTGAGACACGTAAGGGGCCTATCAACATTGAAGATGACCCTGCCGGGGGCGAAGGTAGCGCACAGAATAATAGTGCATGGAATTCACCTGCAAGCAAGAAGACAGCAAGTCCGGCAATAAGCAGAGCTGGATCAACAAAGCCGGTTAGCTCGACAAATCCGTCCCCGAAAGCTCACTCTATTGCTAGCTGGTCTTTACCAGGCAAAGGGTCGAGTGATACAGCTAGCCCCGCAGCTGCTCGGTCACCCCTCTCGACAGCGCCCACTACGCCGAGGCCGGCATCCGTCTACGCAAGTAGAGCAGCCTCTCCTGCGATGTCGCGGCGAACGAGGCGATCGCCATCAGTCAGAGCCGCCACGCCTCTTATTCCTGCCTTACAGTCCCCTGCTGCCGTGACCGTATCTCCCCAAGCTCCTACCCTCTACTCCAAGAAAGCCGCTTCACCGGCCCAGCCGTCTGCGAATCCTCCCTCATCTCCTGCCCCGGTTTCATTGTCGCATCCAACGCCGGTAGTAGAAGCAGTGTCAACTCCTATACAGATACACGCAACGAGTCCGCCTCCAGCAAAGTCGCCGGCATCAGTCGTGAGCCTAGTAAGATCGGCTACTCCCAAGTCTTTCCCATCTCTGGATACGCCGAAAGCAGTTACATCTGGACTGTCTACTTCTGCTTCAACTCCAAAGGCTATTTCGCCCGTCATTTCGTCAAAGTCTAGCACTCCCGCAATGAGACCAGGAGAGGCCCCTCCTTCTACTGCGTCCAACATTGCTACTCCTAAGGCCACATTCGATACATCGAGTGGTGCCCTGCTGAAGGAGACTTCGCCAGTTGCGTTACGGACGCCTCTTGTCACAGATGCATGTGGTTCACCCATTGTCTCAGTTAAGGCCGTTTCGTCAGCAAACTCGCCTGCAGGATTAGGAGCGGATGCTTGGGGATCTCAACAGGTATCATCGTTGGCTGCAAGGTCACCTGCACTAATGGCGAGTAAAATGCATGATGCATGGGGGCCTGTAAGTCCGGGAACAACAGGTACACCACAACCTGTGCCGGCTGGTTCACCGAGAGCTTCCCCGACAAAGTCGGTTGCTAGCAAGACGAGTACGAATAAAGCAGCATCATTGGGTAGCAAACTCGCCTCACCTGCTTTCGGCCTGGCTGCTGCGGAAAGAGGAGCGAATGGATCTGGGACAACCACGCCTGAGGCTATCGGAGGTCCAAAAACCGCTATCAAAGGCTCGGATCCGGTGGTCGTTAGTATGGCTGAGCCAGTCACGCCTTACGAGGAACGTCTGTCGAAACCTGCTACAGATGATACGGGACTACCTGAAGCGTATCCGGAAGAAGAGTATGAGGATTACTCAGATGAAGGTGACGACGGCTTCAACCCTGCAGACTTCCCTATATATATGAAAGACGAGCCGCTAGATCCTGGATATACGCTCGCCGAAAACTCCAACCCGCATCCTTTCCAAGAACGATATCCTAAAGGGCCGGGGGTTACCGAAGAAGCATTATTCAACCACTTTGCTGAGCTTGCGCAGTGAGTTGATGACGTATCAGGTCCGCAATAGCCGCAGCGGGTAGCTGAATCTCTGACAATGGTTCTACTACACAGCAAACATGGCTTTCATGCAATTTATCAGTGCGAGATGCACGATCTTGGCGATTCATTCGTTGTCCAGGGTTACATGGTCCAGTTGAGATTCGGTAAACCGCCATCTCCTGCCGTCGGTGGACCTTTCGATATTCCCGATAAGAATGCTGGAAAGGCCACGGTAGTATCGGATGCTTCTACCCCAGGCTGGTCGTAATTTTTGCACAATTAGTGAACAAGACGTCGGATTTGCAGACTATCTGTTGTAACTATGTGGAAAATAATAGCTGCACAGAGTACAGCTAGACGGCATCACCCGCAAGGCGTCGCTTTACGGGCCAAGATGCCTACCATTGTGCGCGTTTCTCGATCGCTCTTGTGTAGTATACTGGTTCCTTCCGTTTTGGCCCAAAGTAGCATAGCGGCTTGCGCATAGACTGCATTGCTGCAGCAGGGTATCGATTGCTATCGCAGGCTCTCTGATATTCTACACGACATGCTACACGCACACGCCCAAAGCCCCACGATTTAGTCGTCCTTGCAATGTTCAGCCTACCCGCGCCACCGAGTTTTGCAAATTCAAGAATGCAAATTTTCAGATGGACCCGCTTGGTTCTGCTCCCACCGCACCTCGGCGCTGGTCACCCTCGCTACCCTCTCTCCTTCTTGTTGTATCAACACTACCATCATGGCGAAGAGCAACAAGCCAGAGAAGAAGGCGCGGTCGGCCACAAAGGCCAGGCCGGGCTTCAATTTCTTCAGGCAGGATGAGAAGAAGAACAAGATGCTCAGCATGCTCACCGAGACGGGCAACGCGAAGCGCAACAAGGATGGCAAGATCGTCAAGGAAGCTGCTTTCCAGAGCAAAGACGCCGAGCCTGGCCGCGTGCAGGCTGACCGTCGCTGGTTCGGTGAGTTTTTTCGTGCAGATTTCTGCGTGGAAATTTTCGAATCTTCGCATTGACCTTGGATGTGTACGTCGTCCGCCTACAGGGAATACAAGAGTCATCTCCCAAGATGCACTCACGCACTTCAGAGACTCGCTCGCTGCAAAGCAGGCAGACCCATATTCCGTTGTTCTCAAGCAGAACAAGCTGCCCATGAGCTTGCTGCAGGACTCGACGAAGGTGAATCCATCTGAGACTTGCTCTTGCTTTGTCTATGCTTACGTCTATCGTTGCCAAAGATCTCGCGTCCCAATC
Source organism: Cystobasidium pallidum (assembly GCA_001599955.1). Classification (NCBI taxonomy): domain Eukaryota; kingdom Fungi; phylum Basidiomycota; class Cystobasidiomycetes; order Cystobasidiales; family Cystobasidiaceae; genus Cystobasidium; species Cystobasidium pallidum. The sequence goes on from BCIL01000015.1 coordinate 437,432, forward strand.
TAGCTACTGCCGAACCCTTCTCTGATACCTTCGGTGCAAAGGCTCAGCGCAAAAAGCCAAAGATGGACGTCGGCAGCTTTGACGAGCTCGCTGCTTATGCTGCCACAGCTAAAGCCAAGAAGCCTATCGGTCTCGCAGTGGCCGACGAAGCCCGAGACGACGAGACTGTGCCTGTTGCTTCCACGTCCAAACTCGATTATGCCGATCTGGGCAACGACGAAATGAACGAGCAGCAGCGTGCTGAGCGCGATGATGCTGAAGCCAACGATGCGCCTCTTGATTACATCCTTGCTGCTGGTACGAGCAAACGTATTTGGGGCGAGCTCTACAAAGTCATCGACTCCTCCGACATCCTTCTCCATGTACTCGACGCTCGAGATCCTGTCGGTACGCGTTGTCATTCCGTCGAAACCTATCTCGCCAAGGAGAAGAAAACAAAGAAGGTCATCTACATTCTCAACAAAGTTGACTTGGTCCCGGGATGGGTAGCTGTAAGTGGATTTCTGCGCTCGTTCTCCCCTCGTTCCCCCCTCCCCTTGCTCATATTCGGACGAGTTGCGATGACTACTCAATCTTCACGTCCGTATATCTCCTCACCTGCCCCTATACCACACGCCAGAGCGTGAAGCATCGGTCAGCATATATGCAGCCGCTTTGCTGTACACCATGACTAGTCAGGTCAACCGCATGTCTACTTGCCGAGCCTGTCTGTCCTCCGGGATAGACCGTGCGGAGCGCCAGACAAGGCTATCGGATGTCTCGCACCAAATTACCTGATGTCCATGAGAGGTCAGCGAAATGGTGTGAGATGCTCTACTTCCGTGTCACAAGCCTTTTATCAGTGGCGGAACGAACCGTTACAGTCATGGAAGAAAAAACCAATTTCCTCGTAATTAAAGGAAAGCTTCCCTGAGTTGAAAGCCGTAGTTGGACGTCATTGTCCTGGTTATGCCATTCGGTCTTCATAGTTAGGAAGCGTATATCTTCCCTCTCTATCCTCCCCTTTCCTATGCCTCCTCCTTCTATCATCTGCTCGTTTAATTTGGGGCACCATGCTAATGCTTGGTTATGTCTGCTCCGTTTGCGGTGGACAGGCACGTTGGGTAAAACATCTCTCCAAGACTCATCCAACAATTGCTTTCCATGCCTCCATCAACAACTCCTTTGGAAAAGGTTCCCTTATCCAGCTCCTCCGCCAGTTTTCCAATCTCATGTCTGAAAAGAAGCAAATCAGTGTCGGTTTCATTGGCTACCCTAACGTCGGCAAAAGCAGTATCATCAATACGATCAAATCTAAGAAAGTCTGCAAAGTCGCTCCGATTCCTGGTGAGACCAAGGTTTGGCAATACATCGCTCTCATGAAGCGTATATACCTCATCGATTGCCCTGGTATCGTGCCACCAAGCAGCAAAGATACAGAGTCGCAGAAAGTGCTGAAGGGTGTCGTACGTGTTGAGCACCTTTCAGCCCCAGCGGATAGTATCCCTATCCTGCTTGACCGTGTTCGACCTGAGTACATTACGCGAACATATGGAGTTGAAGGATGGACAGACGCGGAGGACTTTTTGACTATGCTTGCGCAGAAGAGAGGCAAGCTTGGAAAAGGCGGTGAAGCGCACCTCAACACTGTAGCAGTTATGGTTCTGAACGACTGGAGTAAGCACACAAGCTCGAGGTCTTTGTCGAAGGATTGACTGACTTATCTGTTTTGACTTTGCTTGCGTCGCAGTTCGTGGCCGGATACCCTACTTTGTTCGCCCGCCCGAGAGTTCCAGGTTGACTGAAGAAGAAGCGATAGGCGTGAAGCCTACCGTTGAAGAAAAGGATGCTGTATGGAACAAAGCAGACGAGAAGGCCTTTGGAACCGGACGCGTCCCGGGTGTCGTCCAGCCTCTTCATCAAATTGTCTCCAAGCAACGATTCATTGAAGATGATTCGGACAAGGTTAATGCTCAACCGGGCGATTTCAATGAAGAAGCAGAAGAATGGACGGGCTTCGGTGCTGAAGGTGGTGAAGCTCCCGAAGTTATCGATAACGATCTCGATAATTCGGAAGGTCCTGATACATCTGCTGAAGCAAATGAGGATGGTGTAGACGACGATGACGATGACGAGGACAATGAGTCAGTAGCGTGGGAAGATCTTGTCGCCGCGCAACCGGGTGCATCGTCGTCGCCGAACAAGAAACGGTCGGCAGATGGCTTGGAATCTGACGAGGAAGAAGGCAAAAAGGTCAAAAAACAGATCAAGGAGCCGCGCATGAAGACCAACAAGAAGAAGGCAGAGAATTTCTTCACACATGCAAACGTGAAGAACAAGAACAGAGATAGGAAGATTCCCAGACCGGAAGGTAGAAAGAAGCGATAAGCCGCATCTGGACGAGCAGGCAGCCTAGGCATAGATGTTTCAGTATCTGTTGTTGATACTATTATAGATTAGCATTGTCACTCTTTGCATAACAGTAAAAGACCCAATAAACAATCACATACACAGCATGCATCTTTGCGAAGACTTGCTTAGATGACTTTCCCTTGCCCGGCCCCGGTGTTCTTCTGCTCCGGCCTAACTTGACGGAACTAATCTGAAGCATGGCTCCACTACTGCAAGCGTTGGAGACCAAGTACAGCCGCAAAGACAAGGACACAACAATATACTCCGGCGATGTAGATCCAGAATGGACCATCCAGGCGTGAGTGTGCAAATCGGTCCTGTGCTTACTTGAGGTATTTCGCTGAGCTGATCGTAACAAATGTGTACAGCATACCCCACGGAGGTAATTTGAAGAACGAGCGAGCTACAAAGAGGACGCAAGGCTGATCCTATCCTACAGGCTATGCTCTCGGTCTTGTCTTGGATGCCGCTATCAAGTATCAGTCAAGCACCTCGCATAAAGACATATGCCACTGTACGGCGCACTTTGTTCGGTCCGCATTGCCGAAGCCATTCGAGATACACATCAAGAACTCAAAGATAGGACGAGGCTTTTCCAATATAACCGCCAACATGATCCAAGATGGTCAAGTTCGCATCATGACCCATCTTATATTTACAACCTTGCAGGAAGCGCCGACGGAAGCATCACAGCGGAAACTACCTACACCTGATAATCTTACCATTGTTACTCCCTCTCCTTATGCGCGAGTTATGCCTATAGAGAAAGCTCCAAACCGCAGCAAGATCTCACCTGTTTATCAAAAATTCACATTCAAGAACCGCATGCGTTGGAGTGAGCAGTGGGATCAAGTGGCACGTGCTGTCAAACAGAGGCAGAAAGACGGAAGAGGTGGTGCAGAATGGGCGGGTTGGGTTAATCTAGTTGATGAATCTGATGAAATCACACCTTCCAGCCTGTACGTCCACCCTTTGAGCCGCTGATATGGATAGGGCTAACGAGCCTTACTCCACTCCTCCGTCCTTTTCTATATACAGGGCGTTCTTCGCGGACATGTTCCGCAATCTACCTGAGATGCTACCGAAGAAGCAGAAACCAGGTGTAAGCTGGTTTCCAACAATGGTTATGGCGATAGATTTCAAGTTCAAGATCCCCAAAGTCGCTGGCCGGTATGCTAAGCGCACCGTCGGCCTATATGCTTATGGCAATTTTATGCAAGATGGAAGACATGATAATTCAGTAGAAGTATGGACTGCCCCATGTGAGCTACGGGAGAAGGACGCTAAACTGGCAGGAGATTGGAGGAGGGATCAGTTCTGTCTTGCTGTTTCCACGCAGATGGCGCTAACACTCCCGATCTCTGTTAACGAGAAGCGACGATCCAAATTGTAAGTGACATTTTGCAGGAAGTTACAAGCGTCGTCTAGCACATGCCATCAGTTGTGAACGAAAGAACGAGTTTAGCCCATCCCTGCTATGCAATGTAGAGAAGCGTAGACAGCGACAGGTACGGGCCTTCTTCGCACATATGGCTTGGACTCAGTTAGCGGCGACATGTCGCGTCAAGTTCGACGGGATTGAAAACATTGTCCTATTTGTGATTGCACCGAACAGATTATCGACAGTATGATGAGATTCTTGTATATTTGTTATGATGTCAGGGCTACAAGCTAGAAGTGGCATATTTAATCATAGTGAGATATAGATAAGAAGCAGAAGTGCGGTTTTGTTGGAGGAGAGACGAACATCCCTCACTCAGTATCTACTGGTGATGCCGGTCTGATTTAAGCCGTCAGTTTACTAATGAAAGCGGACGAGTTAGCACAGCTCCGTATGAGGGACACAAGCAAACAACATGTTACTCACAAGACGAGTGGGGATGGCACCGGCGATAGCGGAGGTTGCGGCACCGATAGCACCAGTGACTCCACCAGTGACTCCACCAATAGCTGCAGAGGCTACTGAAGAGACACCGCTAAGCCCTGCTGATCCGACGGAAGAGGCGCCAGAGGCTACTGTGTCGGTAACTCCCGAAGCGGTCGAGGTGGCAGAGTCTGTTGCAGCTGAGCTGGTGGATTCTCCGGAAGTGGTAGACGCGGCAGAGGAGGTACCGGCAGCGCCAGTGGTGGAGTTGGATTCGCCAGAGAAGAGTTCGTTGAGACCGGTCAGGTAAGCGGTGACGAGCTCAGCATAAAGTTCGAGACCAGCTGGCTGATCGTTGACGCAGAAGTTGACATAGAGTTGAACTGAGGTTTCGTTGCTGGTAGTGTTGGTGTATAGGGTGAAGTCCGAAGTGGCATTGGCGATGACTAGGGATTCGGTGACATTGATAGGCATGGTGGTATTCCAGTTTTGGATGAGCGAGCCGTTATCGGTTTCTGGAAGAAGCAGGTGCTTTAGCTATTTGTAGACTACAACGCTGAGAGTAGATAAACACATACCGGTCTGGTTGGTGAGCTCTTCCGAAACGGTGATGTTCATGACTTCCCAAGTTCGGGTAGCTCCGACGCCATCACCTTCGCTTTCAACGACCATGATAGGAGGAGGAACGGCTCCAGTCCAGTTGGAGAGGACGGAGCTGGCCTGCTCGAGGTCAACTTCGGGATAGGTGGATGTACCGATACTGTATGTATTTAACGGGCATTCAGCGCAAGCTCTCGTTCAGGCTAAGAACGTGCAGGGCAAGTTTAGGAAACCTACACATATGTCAAGGAGTATCCATCGGGGCATCCATATGCAAACTCTGCCGATGAAGTATCATTGGCGGCTATACAGGCATAAGCAGAGACATTCTTTAGCTGGTCGGAGCTTTCTAGCGGAATTGATCTGCACAAGCCAACTCACGTGTTGTAGTCTCGGGAGCTGCAGAGGCACCGCTGGATGCAGCAATACTCGAGATTGCGGATGCTACGGAGGATGCCGCCTCGGAGCCGGTTGCAGTGGCTTCGACTGAAGTGGTGGCAGTCGATTGAGCGGCGGAACCGGTAACGGACTCTGAACCGCTGGCTGTCTCGGTGGATGAGGCAGCAGAATCGGTTGCAACAGTGGATGAAGCTGCAGTGTCGGTGGAAGCAGCGGCTGAGGTGGTCTCTTGTCTCTTGACTCGCTGCAGGGGAGAGGCCAAGGCAGCCGAAGCTCCGAGTGCCAGAATGGCGGTTGATTTGAAGAGCATGATGGTTTACTTGCTAGGAGAGGGATCAGTAGTGGTAATATATGCTAAGGCGATCTCGGTTGGGTTGAACAGAAGAAAGCCGCAGATGGGTTTCGCCAAGCAGGACTATCCTTCTCTTTTAATCTGTCTTGATTTCTATCCTTCCTTCCCGTTCTTTTAGGGGCGGAAACTCTGTTCACTCCAGCGGCTCTCATATGACGAGAAGCGCCGTGATTGGGATGCTGAAGACGGGTATAAGCTTTTAGTCAAGACGTCTTCTCGATTGTAGCTTCCTTCCTATTCGGGTGGATGAAGTATTGCTCGGACGTCATACAAACGGTCGGGCGGAAAGAAGGCAGCTTGAGGCCGATATTTCGCCACCGACAGCTGCACCAGCAGGGCAATTTACACGGTCGACAGCCGGTCAACGCCGATGTCCAACGGCCGTCTAAGCAGACCTGCTAAGATATCATATTTAGCAGATGAGCGGTTGCGTATTAGGAAAAAGTTGTCGGACTCGTTTAATTTGCTGGATGCAGGCGTTGCTTCAGTGGGCCGGCTCTGCCCATCACATGTACGCCGCCGTATCGGGCCTATGTGGCAATTCCTTCTTTTGTCGGCAGCACAAGCAATCAGTTGACTGCGGTTGATTGAATCTCGCTGAAGGATTTGCACGGATTCCGCTATCGGATGTTTCCGATGTGCCTGCCGATGTGCTTGCCCGATGCCGACAGATGTATTCGGGTGCAAGGTGATCGCCCAAGATTAGACACAACAGATGTGTCGAGAAAGAGGGCAGCCAGACTCGCGGGTCCCTAGTCTTGAGCAACAGGTCCATCAGCGACTCGGCATACAGTTATGATCTAGCCCTACGTTGAATTGGTTTCTGCAAGCAAGTCTTCGTTTTCAGCGTGTTCCTGCAGCTTTGACCAACCCGTACTTGCATCCAATGCAACAAGCATTGAAGGTGTTATATCAAGATGCAAAACATCTCTGTATTTCCAAACCGGTCGGTTGTGCTATACAGGGCACGCCCTATTCGGAATCAGGCAAGAACTGGCGTCAGCTTCTGAAAGGTATGGGCCTGTTCCAATCAACCAGACCAAAGAGTGCGCCCTGAGCTGCATGGCTATGCAGAATTTTGCTTACGGCCAACTCGCTTTTGACTGATGTTTTATGGACATTAGAGTGTCATGTTGCTGCAAACCTTGAAAAACCTCTTCATGTTGTCCATCGACTAGATGCCGTATGTTGCCAGTTTCTTATAATCAAATAACACGACAGTCCTAATTGTTAATGGTATCGCCAATGCACGCTCTTACCCGATTACGACCTGGCAGAATACTTCTGGAGTACTGCTTATGGCAAAGACCGGGACCGCCGCTCGGTCACTATCGCAACAATTCCAGCGCGGTACCGTAGGCAAGACATACCTTGCTATCATCGATGCAAGCCGTATGCCGTTACATTGGCGAAGGGTGGCCGCCTCTCCTACTGAGATAAAGTGCAACATCGAATATACGGAGACAGGTCCTCGCCTTGGTAGGCGTATAACCCTGTTTCTTGGCCAAGCAAATCCGCCGAAAGTCTGAACCCTTGACCTGTTGTAGCGGTCCACACAGGGAAGGCGGGAAAAGACGATAGCAAGCACGCTAGTACTGTACTCCAAATACTTTCCGCGAACGATCGCTTTGCTTTGCTACAGCTCCAGCCCTCTACTGGTCGGAAGCATCAGCTTCGTCTTGTTTGCTCCAAGATTTTGAATTCACCTGTCCTCGGCGACTTCAAATACGGTTACAAAGGCGACAAAGTGGAAGGACATCTGTTGCATTGTTTCGATTTACACTTCAATGTGAGGGTTCCATGAATCACATTAGGTGATCTGGCTGAACGGCCAAGTTTTGGTATCTCAGACTTGGCAAGCAAATGGGAAAATGAAGCGGATCTGTGTACAGGCGCCCATTCCGGAAAGCTTCCAACGATTTTCAGAAAGGAGTGGCTTGGATCTGGTACCTGTCGTCAAGCGATTGAAAGCGGATCAGATCGACGGTTGTAAATAAGGCAAGCGTATCTTTTGAAGTCACCGGTGGCCAAAAGCAGAAATTTTTCCAAAAGAAGTAAGGAACGTGCTACAAAGGGGTATAAATAATGCTACATCTTGGTCTTTGCCCAGTCCTGCTGATCTTGTTCGCGTAAGGCCTTTGGTAGGGGGATCTCGAAGCCGACTGCCTTGGCGGTCTTCCAACCTGTCTCGAGCAGAAGAGCAATCCCCGACACAAGACCGTAAAAGATCATAGGTATCTACATAGCACAGCGAGCAGGATTAGCGTGATCGATAGAGCAAATCGTCCTCTGCATAACCTACCAAGCCCATGAAGAGGTTACCCAGCAAGCCCCGGCGGCAAATGACTTCCCCTGGTTTCAGATGTTATCATAAGCTGGTGCACACCCCAGCCCGCTGAGCACAGAGCAGAGTTAGACGTACAAATCTCAGTCTTGATGATAGTTGGTGCTGTATCACTTTTGAATGGCCCTACAAGCCGATAGAATGGAGTGAAAGCTACGATATCTTGTCAACACTCCTGCCATCTGGCGCGATTATTGATCTAAGATATAGGCTTACCTGCGCCGAAACAATATGCCAGCAAGATCTTGAAACCGTAATTCCAATATATTTGCGACAATGTAGGTGCGCCTCCAAATGCATCGGCAAGCGCGTGCGAATATGTAGAATGATCCACACCGTACTGTTGCAAGAGTTCAGATCATGGCATCAGTATTCACATAGTCATTTTGTCAGAAAAGCCAACTTACCTGTATGCGAGCCGTCTTCTTGGCTAGAAGTCTATAATTTCCCTCATCCTTCGGCACAGGGGCTCTGCCCTGTAATAGCAAAGACCATAGCATCGCTTGCTCTTCCGCAATAGGTGGGATGGCGCCGACCCCAGGCCTGACATGCCCTATCCAGCAAAGCGACGTATCTTTCGAGTCGACCATTTCGAGCGTGTCGACATGATCTGGACCACGTGGATAATCTTCGCCAAGCCAGTCAAAGCTCTGCTTGTACCCAGTAGCATAGATCAGCAGATCAGGTTTGACCGTTCGCTTTTTCATCATTTCCTCCTTGCGACCATCGCGTGAGTTGCCGAAGACTACACTGCCGTCAGGGTTGATGCGCTCTGGGAAAGGCGCGGCGTCGACATGAATCGGACTATCGAGGTCTTCCTGTGGATCAGAGTACTGAGAGAACAGTGACAGCCACCTCCGCGATGGCTTATATGGCTTATTGATGAATGCTTGCGCCTTATGTGACTTGTTAAGGCTGCAATCAAGGCATTAGAAGTGGTTGAAGAATGGGTGGGAGCCCCAGACTTACAACACATAAGCCCTACCAAGGCGTTCTTCAGGCAATTCTCCGACCCTGCAGCGCCCCCGTCAGCTTATTCTCAGGCGGATACCCGGGACTACTCACCATTGGTTGCAGCCGGCCATTGTACCGGTGAGGAACCATAGGACTCGTTTGATGACGAAGTCAGAGACGAACCATCTAAGATGTGATCTTTTCACCCAGGGATGTACATAGGCAGTTTCGAACAGATTCTGAAAGACTTGTTAGCGTAATTTCGACATCGTCTGGAAGCATACAATCGCAACTCACTGTGATGAGGCCGTCGATAGGCAACTCTCCGTCAAACTTTACACCAAACATCTCGAACGAGTTTAACACTTTCGGAAACGATAGATAACCACCGCGATAGCAAAGCGTCACTTCTTTCGCACCAGCCTTGCAGCTCTCGTATGCGAGATCCATGGCTGTCTCCCCGCATCCTAAGATCATGACTCTCTTTCCAACAAGCTGATCGCGTCCCTTGTATGCACTACTGTGTAGAGTCTCCGGTATATACTCAATCCCAGGGATTTCGGGCCAGGATGGTGTCACGTGCAAACCGCTACAGATGGCTACAGCATCTGCATGGAGGGTGTACGCTACGGTGATTTCTGATTTAGCATGCTTACTATCAGGAAGTTATGATCTTACATACTGCTAGGCTCGTCCGCAGGACTGGCGGAGGGTAGATCCACTCCTGAATCTGCGCGACTGATGGTACCCGACTGCTTTCGCTGGAGTGTAACGACATGCCCGCCAGCGGGATGCTTGTCGATTTTGACTACACGAGTGCTCATTCGGAACCGTCCAGGTTGACCGTCCCATCCCGTGCCCGAGTCTAGCTTGAAGTGCTCTACGTATGACTACAGGTGAAGGAAGAAGGGTCATCGATGTGCGTTAACGCGCGATCGCCGAGGCTGCGATGCTCACCTTCAGGTATTCCACATACTCAATCAGCGATATATGGTCTCCGTGTAAACCTTTATTGCTTGGAGGTATACGAAAGTCGCTAAAAGCCGTAAGCTGCCTCGAGCTGACGAGCTCGGCATTCTCATATCGTCTGCATACAGCGGGAGACGCCGATCAGCTTGTACAATGTAGCCATCGAAAGAGATAGAATGTTACCGATATCTGGAGGAGGCTTTGTCAATAACGCTAATCTCGCGAGATGTGAACAGGTGCTAATATCACTCACCTGAATGTGCCCCCGATCTCCTCCTCCGCTTCTACCAGCAGGGGATCTAGTGGATGATCTGGAGCTTGCCGGCTCGCATCGAGAAGTGTTTTCAGCGTAACAAGACCTCCAGCTCCAGCTCCGATAACAAGCACTTTCTTGGGCGTTGCCATGATTTTAATGCTGTCCGCTACCTTAAATCTCTGGGTTGTCGTTCAGTCAATCAAGCTGTCAACTTCCCGAGTGGCCACCACAGCCTGATCGGTGCCGATAGCCATTACATGTTTCAACCTTGTATGCATGCGGGATCCAGTCACATAGGCAATACGGTGAGCTATTGTTACAGGCCTGGCAGGAGCCCGATAAGTGCATAACAGAAGTAGATATAGGTAAATTTCGTCAATAGGATAGTTTCTATTGCGTACTACAGCTCAAGAAAATGGAACCTATAACTAGCTACAGAGTAATTTTGGACACATTGAATCTTGCGTGGACGATCTGCGTGTGTTATTGAGGGCGAAAGTCCGCCAAAGTTGCTTCAGGCGAATTATGACGGTGTAGGGTGCAGGGCAGAGAGCCAATGTCCGTAACGTGAGCAGGGTCATTTTCGTGTATTAAAGTCCAGACGATTGCCTTCAGTCTGTCGTACAGGAGCCGTTCGTGAGATAGTGGATAAACTACTAGTGAGGGAAATGAGAAGTTTGTGAAAGGAATTGGAGTCGTTAAGAGACTATACATTCTGAGCCGGACTGTCGTTTCGTACTTTTGCTACGTGCGTGTTTAGGGGGTTTTCCCGGTGGAGAAGGTGCCGAAACGACCCTGCGTTCTTGATGCAAGGGTGAAGGAGAAAGACGCGGCAGTGGCGATGTCGCAAGCCCTTCTTCGGGAATTGATGAAGATGAGAGTGGATGGGTATCGCTTGAACTGGACATGCTACCTTGATGCATTTCGTGACATCGCGGAAAGCTTCCAGAGCTAGCGCATGAGGAAGGACGTGGTCTTGAATAAGTGTGCCCCATTCCATCGGGGGACTGCGTTCCACTGCGAAGCAGTACGATGCCTTTGTGATGCCGAACTGGTGAATTTGGACCTTGTGGCCCAGGAGAGCCTTCTGCTGAGACAAGACCTTCCTCTGAAACAGGTGAAGCTTTTGGCCGCCAGCCTTTGCCAATACCGAATTTGGAGTGGAAGGCAAACTGCGATGGAGAAGTTAAAGGCGACGGCTCCATTGTAGGAACGGAAACCCCTAAAGCTTGACTTGACATCTGCTGTGTTGCAAAGCTAGGTGGACTGGACAACCCCAGTAGCTGAGATCTCAGGTCGCATGGAACTGGCGCGAACTCTTTGCATGAAGCGTGACATATTAGACCGCAATCTTCGCAGAGCACAGCATACTTCTTTACCGGCTTATGGCAAAGCTTGCATTCGATGGCTGGTGAGTTAGGTGAGTTACGAGAGTTAGCGGTTGTACATGTTGAAGCGATCTTGTTTGCACTCACGTTTGCTAAAAGTGGTCTTAACGAAGGAATGACTTGGACCGGGTGTCGGCGAGATAGGCATCTGGAATGTTTGCGAGGTCACTGAGGCAATTTGCGGAAAGGGCTATATTTGGGAGACATTAACAACAATCATTGGCTTTGACATAACAGGCTTACATATGCGCCAGCATCTGGCGAATGGGAGTGCACTAAGGGCGTTGTCACGTCTTTGCCTTGTCTAAGCATTTCGCTGGTAATAGCGTCCAGGTCCGGAATAGGATGATTACCAATTGAGCCGTTGTTACTTTGCGATCGGCATTCCAGAGCATCGACGACGGTGATATTGTCTTGAAAGGATTGCATGTCGCTTACATTTTCAGTCAGAAGACTGGAGTGGCAAGGCGACGAGACTGATCGATCCAAATCCGGCAAGGTATCGGAAGCAGGAGAGCCCCGCGGATCAAACTGCGGGCGTCGGTACTCACTGCTGATTCTCCGAAAAAAAGGAATGCTATCTTGAGCGCGAAGAGTTTGTTTGTGGTTTCCCCAATGCTTCCGCAGCCAGATATGTTCAAAGAGCGTTTCTGCGGAAGGCCGTTGTTGAGGATCTTTTGCAAAGCAAAGGCCAAGAAAATCCTCTAATTCTGGCGAGCTGCTTTTAGGCAGAGGTGGCATATCGTCCTCTACGATCTTGAACATGGCCGTCATGGCCAACATGTTTGCGTATGGTGGTTTACCAGTCAACAGTTCCACGACAGTGCAGGCTAGAGACCATATATCGCTTGCGTAGGTAGCCTTTTCTAGCTTGATGACTTCAGGAGCCACTGCGAAGGACGTTGCTCGTTAGTTCCGTTACAGCGCGCAAGCGAGCCTAGTGTCACCCTACTCCAATTCGGCGTCCCGGTAGCACCGGCATTTTCGATGGTGCTATGGACAGCATTAAGTTGCAGTGACACTCCAAAGTCAGAGAGCTTGATATTTCCTTTCTTAGTGGTCAGTATATTTGCCGCTTTAAGATCGCGGTGAATGACCTGCAATGTATACCCTTAGCATCCTTTGCGACCGTCTACAACGCTCTTCTGCCCACCTGCATACGGTGTAGATAGCTCAAGCCTTCCAAAATCTTCACGACATAACTTGCGACGAGAGCTTCAGGTAGTATACCAAAAGCGCCCAGCGTATTATGGAGGGATCCGTTCTCGACATACTCCATAACGATGTTGAGGTAGTTCTCCGTTCTGACCAGACCTTCATACTTGACTACACTAGGATGGGAAAGTCGTTTCAGGACATCAACCTCCTTCTGTAGCTGGTTAGCTTCTTCTTCGCTTTTACCCGCCAGTCTGATCCGCTTGACGGCCACTACGCTTCCGGTGTGTATGTTCAACGCGCGGTAGACTGATCCGAACTGGCCTCGTCCAATACATTCCCCTAGCTGATATGTGATAGGCATTTTGCCAGCTTCTCGTACAACGAGTCTCTGCCTTGATGCATCCATGGACTGGCGTCTATCAGGCGCACGACGCCGCAGTTCGCCACTCAGTCGTAAAGGCTCGTCAATCAACGCTTGACTAGAACTGCTCGGCATGAAGCTGTTATGCCTTATGCGATTTGGCGCAGGACTCTCTGCATTTAGCCTGCTCCCGAGTGCAGATACTTCATGTACTTCAGAGTTCCACCTCTTATGCTGACGGGGTCTGCAGGGAGACTCATCATTCGGGTCGGCTGACGAAGTGCTCTCTTTCTTCCTTTCATCGACATCATCACCTTCCTCCATGGACGATACTTCTGTATCTTCATTGATATCTTCTCCAGCAGGTCCAACGGATGTTCTAGCCCTCAGTAAGACAGGAGCTTGGGGGAAGGGCACACTCAGAACATTACTGCTGGATGCGGAGGGAGTTGGACTGGTTGATTTAGACCTTGTAGGAATAGGTCTATCCGCTGAAAGTCTTTTCCTAACGAGTCTTGGACTATTTCCCTTCAACAACTCGCCGTTATTCCCGCTAGCGGTAGAACTGCCCGTGGCTTGTCTTAGGCGTATACCTCTGGCATTTGGCATAGGTAATCCTGACACTTGTAAAGCTGGCCGTTCCATAGATGACGTCGTCGCGTCGGAGTCGCTAAATGCACTACCACTGCTAGCTCGCTCAGCACCAGGATAGCCCTCCTCAGCTGTTCGTTTTGTAGGTGTACATTCGGGCGAGGAATCCCATGCTCCACCTTTTGCACTCTGTGGTTTATCGCTGGCTGCTCGTATTGGAATGGGAGTTTCTTCACCTTCTTGCACGATGGAAATGATCTCTACAGCCGACTCGCACATTCGCCTATCCGAGTTATTGCCGTATACACTATGCTGATAGGTTCGAGGAAGAGGGGCGGTCGAACGGCTCGCTATGCCAGTCTGACTCATAGCTTGCTCGATACTAAAGCGGCTCTGACCATTTGTAAATTGATGGGAATCTGTACTAGCAGTATCCCCTCCCGGAGAGCTTATACAAGCATTCGTAACACGTGAGGTAGTTCTTGAGCGTATCTTGTTGCCACTTGCACTTGTTAAGCTAGGTGACCGAATGACGTTTGCGCTCCCCGAATCGGCAAGTCTTCTTTGAGCGGGATTCAAAAGATCTGACTGGTACGTTACCTCGACGCCTATGCGCGTAGGTATAGGTCCATGTAAATATGATAGTTCGGGAGATAGCGGTCGCACATGTGATGTTGCTCCAGCATGCATCATCGACTCAGGCGGTGGCAGCAAGGACTCGGCCGATCTAGACGCCTCAAGTACAGAAGTCTGAAAGAGTCCGTGCTGTCTGAGTGCCACATATTCCGCTATTGAGCACAGAGTATGTAAAACCCTCTCAAACCCGGACGGTGAGCCAGAGTACTACGGGAAAATCAGGAAGTGCATGACAACGCAAAACAAACGGCTCAAGTCAGCGTAGCCATACGAATTGTCTGCAGCACAATACAGTATGAATCGGGACTGACCAGATTATCTGGTTCGAAGAATTCATGCGATTGCAGTGGCAGATGCAATCGCGCTGCATTGACGAAAGTGATTATATTCGCTTTTTTGGCAGAGTTCAAATCCCTCTTGTCAATTTGAGATATACTACTGGGTATTATATGATTGAGTAGTCTGTGTGTATCACAGAAGTGCAAGAGCAGTAACGAGCCAAGAATGAAGGATCAAATTAGTCACATTGCAGTCTTTCCAGGTGTGCGGCATAGCATCATGAAGAGGACGAGCACAACCATGCTGAGTGTAGAAACAGCACTCACCGACACAGTAAGACACCGTCGTGTAACGCCAACCACAGTTCCTTCTGCTCGCTGTCATTCTTAGTCCAATTCTTGCTAGGTATACTGCTCGAAGTTCTCCGTTCAATAGCACTCTCGCCCAACTCTCTTATCAGAAAAGCCCTCGCTATTCTAGTCGCCACGAGTGAATTCTCCGATGACAAAGATCGCCTATTCTTCCTTGGTGCTGTAGGTGTAGGTGGTGAAGAACAGGCGGACGCTACTTGCTCGGACAAAAGCGCCGGTCTAAGTGAATAAGAGGTTGAAGGCGGTGTACTAGGTGGAATCGCACTCGCCGACTGAACACGTGAGCGACGAGGTGTTTTGTTAGGAAGCATAGATGCTTTGGTCATACTTTCGGTGTTCATGGGAGCATCGTTGCTGCTCGTTGTACGTCGTCGGAGCTGTCCGGCGGGGAAAAGGTGGGGCGGGTTGGAGATTGCATTCGGACCTACCGCCGACAGAGGCTGATAGTGAGCTTGTTGAGATGGGAGAGAGGGCTGGGACAGCGATGCCTGAGCTAGCATGCCCAGCGATGCTTTTGCTACCTGTGAAGACGGCAAATCCCGCGTGCTGGAAACCGCAGCATTCGCCGAGAAGTGTGCGGAGATGATGGGAACTTTGCCCCCGCCGGTCAAAGCCGCATATGTACGAGCTCGTTGCTGACTGATGCTGCTATCAGACGGACTACTGTCGCCTTGTTCGTCTTCTGCTCCACTCGATGGTACATGCGCCAGACCCCTCACGTCGTCCAGTTGCACTGGCGAAGCTCGACGATGTGCGGGCGGCGTACCGCTGTGCGCGAAGTTGGGCGGTGTCGAGGAGACCGACGGCTGTAGTGAACTACCATGCTTGGTTGGCGTAGCACAAGCTGTACTCGATGCAGACAAAGAGGGCGCATTGTCGATGCTCCCTCTACCGCTGTCGATGCTCGCAGCCGAACTGCGGGCTCTCCAGTTTCCAGCAGACACCCGGCGTTCTCTGCCCTGTTCCTTGCTCCTGGGCTTGCCGCCCGTGTCTTTGTGAATTGCATTCGCCTCCAAGGATGTCCTCCGTGAGAGTACCTTGCTCAGATAGCCAGGCATCGCTTCGTCGTCCCAGCAACTGCAGCGTCGGACTTGCTGCTGCGCTTCGCAGTTCAAAGGCAGCCAAGACGAAAGGCCGGCATGAGCGAGGGACGGGAGCGCTGCTGCACACCGCCGAGCACAGAGGAAGATGCAGGCCTGGTTACCTGCTCGTCGTACAGCTGCGCCGGTACGTTCAAGGCAGAGGCGGAAGTCGCGGTTCCCGAAGGACTTTGGACCCCATTCAGAGGTTGCACGCCGGCCGAGTGCTGGATCGATGGAGACGCGACACGAGAGTCGTTGATCGACAAAAGGTTACGTGTAGAGGACGTCGCAGGATAGCGGGTCAGTGCGGCCGATTGGCCAACCCTCTTTGTACCTTGTTTGGTTCTTGGATGAAAATCGATTCCTGGGGCCCCATAGTTCCGTCTCTACCCCGACCTTTTTCTGGATCGGTGTAACTGGCAGCACACAAGTATATACATGTGCCCTCTGCTGCGCTTCTCTTCGCACCGCAGCCCTCTAGTGCAGGAATGCGCCGCCACTCTTGATCTTGTCCCTGTGCGGCGAGCAGGCGAGGGCGCGTTCGCGTACGTCCGAGAGACAGGACCGTCGACCGGTTGCGAGAAGTTCGATGATTGATTCTGACATGCAGGCCGGCGGAGATTGGAAGAGGTCATGTGCCGTCTTTGGTTTGCACTACCCGGTAAGGGCGACATTTACATCCTTGACGACTGATTTTGGTCGGGTGTCCGCGAGATGTCCAGAATGAGAGGATGTACTGATGTTGGCTGCGGCAGAAGGGGAGCAAAGCAGGAAAGGAGGATATGATAAGAGTGCAGCAGAAGCAGAAGCATTACAGACACTGTGGGAACCTCCCATTGTTAGCCAGACACACTTAAGCTTCTCTCTGTAAGGTCCCCGTATGCCGTTTCTTGTCCAAGTCTCTCCAAACTTCAGCTTCTGCCAGCTTCTTCCTCACCGATAAGGCACACGAACAGAAGACAAGGGACTCGCATTAAGCAGGCGTATCTTCAATGACTCTCTTATTGGACGCATCATGGGCTTCGTTGGCGAAGAAGCTTGCGAACAGGGAAAAAGCTTGCTGCTTTTCGAGTATCGAGACTGCTGCAAACGGCAAGTCCTCGATCATCGTTGATGCTACTATATCAAGACTACTGCTAATATTGTCACGAAGGTCCCAGATGTTCGATAACACTTGACTGCTTGAACAGTATTACTGCCTATCCTGAGCTATCGATACACATGGTGATAGTTTCCTCAAAGGTTTATCAGCGGTCACCGGCCGGTAGAATCGCTTACATCGTTGTTCCAAGACTTTGTCCCGCAATCTCCGAAGCCATCCAACTGAACAAACAACTGACACCCCGATCTCTTCCATTAACATACAGTCCGTCGCTGACACATCGCAAGGGGCCGGTTCAGCAAGAACACCGCTCTACCTCCATCTACGCGCAGGCAATGAATGCACAGAACAATCCGGTGCCTGGAATGTGATATGCTATTTCTCCAATGCTTTTCGTGTGTATGGAATATACAGCAGATACTACATGCTTCTTTTATGTGTTAAATATGGTTAAATATGGTTAACGGAATGGAGGCCCGTAGGTCTCCATTCGATGGTATAGACAATAACATGTACCAACTAAAGAGAAACTGAGGAAGTGCTTGCGAACTCTTCATTCTGGCGGCCTATCCAGATATGAGATGGCCAAGCAGAACTAATGGAAAAGCAGGCGTTTTTAGCAGATGTAATTGAAAAACGCCCCAACGCGGAAGATAGATGGAGATGTAGCTCAACGAACTCACCATCGGCAGATTCAGCACTAGCACGTAGAATACATTGTCTGAAACTTCTCGCGATACCAGGTTTCTCGTTCTCCTCTAATGCTTTCAAATCTTCGGTAGTCATCTTCCAGAGTATACATTCCCTTTCAGCAGATACCGTGGTATTTCTCTTGACGCCAGCCAGAAAGCTCATTTCTCCAGCTATTGTACCTGGTAGCATTGATTCTGAAACTGTATGATTACTCATCAGGCCTTTCGACCCTGCTTGAACATGTACAGCATCAGCAGAGGGAGCCTTTGCATCTTGCAATACCTGGTTGGGGAAGTTGTAGACAGCTTTTAATATGCCCGTTTCTAGGACATAGAACGAGTCCGCAACGTCGTCAATCTGCCAGAGGATTTCCCCTTTGGATATTTTCGTCTTCTTAAAGTAGGGTACGAGTCTGTTGAAGAAGTCTTCCTTCAATTCAGGCGCGTAAGGTCCTAAAGCCTGCATGAGCAATCGAACTGGTTCTGGCCATTGCGTTTTGGGTTGTTTCACTGGAGTCGTCGTCGAGCTCGGCGAAGTGCCTAACGCAGCCGAAGTTACTTCAGCTGCGCTCTTCTTGCCCACCAGTGTCTCCTTGGCGGCATGAAGCAGATGTGCACGGCGAGGCGAGAATGCTTCAAGATCGGCAGGTCTTTCTTGCGCAGCTAGCCGATAGGGCGAATCTGCTCATTGACAAGGCTATAAGCGGTGTGCGTTGACGAAACTTTGCGCTGCTCTCACTTACCGATACCTAGCCGAGTCATATCTTGTTGTAGATGTGTAATATTCGACTCGAGTGTCTTCGAGTATAGACTTCTTAGCTGACTGTTTTCGCAATGCTGTTAAGAATAGCCCGTTGAGTGTTAACATCAGCAACAACCTGGCGACTGATGAACAGACGCGCTCTTACCTCGAGGGCATCGTTCAAGTTCGAGAATACGCGGACTCGCTCTTCGGGACTATCTCTGAATAGCTCAATGTTCCGTAGAGACTTGCCGACTGGAGTATCGACATCACAGCCGCACAGCACAAGCACCACTTCCCTTACTTCGAGCAAGCGTTGTATACGCAAGAATGCTTCAGCAGCAGAAAAGTCGACCCCACTCGCTAGGCTGAGATCGAGAATGAGGAAACGAATTGGATTCGCTTCAAAGTTTGTGGCGTCCAGAAGATCGCGTATCGTAGCTTCTACTTTGACCACAGTACCGAAGAAAAGGAATGATTGCAGCTTGATGATACGTATTTGAGATCCGACTCGGCGTAGAAAGTTGCTTTGTCGTGGACTGCAGAGAAAAAAGGAGTATTTGTCACGCCACCGAGCTTCCTTCCCATGGCTACTAGGGACACTCACTGTCTTCGCACGGTAGAACTGGCGGTGGCGCCGGTCATGATAGCGCGAATAGGTTGACGTTGAGATGATACAATTACGAATGATACACATGCGGCAACGACTGGTCGCATCACGAATGTCAGCGCCGGTTCATTGGAGGAATCAATGGTACCTACTGCCAACTCCGATGCCAGTGACAAAATCGAAATATGTCATAGCAGCTACGATGATCCAGATAGTGGCATAGTCGAACTGCTCGGGGATGTCACTCAGTCTCGTGCGACTTTATTGACTACGAGAACTGAACTTACGCCTGACACTCTACCATAAGTATCCCACACAGCTTCTTTCAATAAATCATAACCCAAGATATAGATGAGCTGCAAATGTCTCAATTAGCTGTGTCCATCGTACTAGCCTCCCAAGGGGAATTAAAGACCGAACCTACTGTTCCAACGATCATCACAGGCAGATATCCAATCACCCAAGGTCCAATCAAGAAGACCGCAAGAGTGGCCAAAGCGAGCATAAAGCTGGAAAGTCGGGTCGTTCCACCAACTCTATAGAAGAGCACCGAATTCGTGTAGACAAGGTAGTTAGGTATGACACCAATGCAGCCTGCCAGGAAGTTTGATAACCCGTGATTGACGAGTTCCGTGTCCGTATCGACATGGTCTTCCCCCACCGATAGGGCTAGAGCGGGGACGTTGATGGGCACATGTAGGAGAGCGAAGAAGACCAACGCCAATTGGGTCGGCATAGTCTGCATTACTGCCCCGAAATCCGTTGCCTTGAAGTCGAACATTTTGAGGTACTCATACCAAGGTGTATTGACGCCTTGTAACTGGAATATCCAGCCATTTTCGCGTAATGTGTGGATGGGAATATGAGCAGCAAAGACTATAATGTAAAAGATTATTGGGATGAAGAGGAAGAAGGCTGGGAAAACAAGAGGATGGTCGAATCTAGAGGAAGTTACGATACGGATTATTGCAGCGAGAACTAGTGGGATGGACTGTAATATATGTGTATAGAAAGACGATTAGGTCGAGTTGTTTCGGAGCAGGCAGCAACTTACCCAAAGCACCAAGAGATTGGGTTCGAAGAAACGCCTGAGGACTGCAAAAGACAAGTCGAGATGTTCGTTCTCTAGACCGGCACAAACTTGCACACCGGTGATGACCAGAAAGGCGCCAACGCCGCCAATGCACCCCACAAGCACAACGCGAGGGAAGAATTCGATGAAGGCGCCTAGGCGAAGGTAACCGAGAAGGAAAAAAGCAAGACCTGCGTGCGAAATACCGGTTATTGAAGCTGAGTCCGGCAAGACTGGCTGGCAAGTTTCTTACCTGTCAAGATGGACGACAAAGCATATGCAGCCATCGTTGTCGCTATAACAGCATGTGCATTTTCTGCGCCGCCCAGACGGTCTGAGATGCTGAAGGCTATCACGTGGAGGAATGGCACCACTTCAATCATCATTGAACCGCTGTGAAAGATATGTGTGTATCAGCGGCTGGGTCCGACCCGGTGCCTGGCGTGAATAGTACTCACTTGCCACCTTTGAAGATGCTCCGGCTGCCGTAGACCAACTGAGATACGAAACAGCTTGCAAAGAACTAATTGTGGAGGGCGTTAACAGATCTCTTCGTCCATACCGACGACTTTTGAACGCTCACCATTGATACCCCGATACCACCGAACGAGGCGAAGACAGGCGACGAGACAGGAAACATGATCTATCCTCATTTACCAAATACCCCCATAAGCTGAGTCATCATAGAGCCAGTGAAAGAGATCTCACCATGCCGTACGACACCCCGTCAAGCAAATTCATCAGAATCCCAAGTACGACAGCAGGTATGGTTTTGAGTGGTTCAAGAAAGAACGTGAGTGCCAGTTCTGAAGCCGACTTCTTGCGCCACAAGTTAGCAGACTCCGCATGGCTATGTATTCGGCGTAAAAGCTTGCTCTTCGCGTTGTCGAAGTAACCTGACCAGCGAGCTGCGGCGCCCGCGCCGTAAGCCTGATGTAAGGAATCGTCGCCAAAAGTATCATATGATCCGGACAGCGAATGGGATAGTCTCCTGCCACTAGTCGACGTACTCCTCCCTCGCTCAGTCGAACTTTGCCGACCTTGATCCTTCCTAAGTAGACACGAGCGTTCGCTGTAACTTTCCGATAGATGTAGCATGGACTTATCGGTCGTGTCTTCCAGCGCAGATTTGCTTTTTGTAAGGTGACTTGGCTCCAAACGCTTGCTATCCGGCTCCAGGTTTTCTTTGGATGCATCGGAGCTCGTTCGCTCCTCATCTTGCATATTGGGGGTTGTCGAAGATATGGGCGATGTTTCAGAAGTGCTGGCTTCTGGAGTCCGTCTGCCAAGGGTTGCACTGCCTGAACCGCTCGTTACGGGAGTAGTGCTTCCGCTGGCACTTGCGTTTGATGTTTCCTCATCAATCACACTATCTATAGAACGAGTTAAAGGCATGGCCGACGGTTTACCATTGCTTCGGGCTTGCCCACCCAGCTTGGTGGTGGAATCACCACTGCTGCCCGTGGGAGGAGATACTGTGGACCCTTCATGCTTTTGCAGCAGGACGGAAAGGCCAGAGGGTGTATTCTGACCAGAAATGACGGGCGTCTTCGAAAGCGTAAGAGCCTCAGGTGAGTCACTTGGGCCTCTGATCGCGCTGGGTCGGCGTGCAAAGACGTCTTGCCTGTCATGCGACCATGACTGCGAGGTAAATAGCTGTCGACCTCGCTCTTCGGATTCAGCTTCCTCTTCGTCTTCAAAATCTTCTGCTAGACCCAAACTTGCAAGCCTGGCTGAGCCTGATCATTTGTATCATTTTCGAATTCGAGTTTCAAAGTTAGGATTGACCCGGATTTCATGCAGAAAGGCGTGACATGAACGAAAGTATTGATAGAAGGCAGATCAGCTACCATCCGAAAACAACAGCAACTCGGCTTGAATACTGCTCCCGACATAGCTTTCGATGGTTCTCAGCATCATTGCATGTATAGGCCTTACCTTCGCGAATGTCGAAATGCGACTGCGTCAAGCTCATTGCAGTTTGATTGCCCGCGCTGGTCGACGGGGCTCTTGCTCGAAAATAATACGTCCTTCCCGGATATTGTCGTGGCAAGCTTCCAGTGCCAGTACTACTGGACTGCTGTATACCGCTTGCGTTGATCTGGCTGCTGTTGCTTGCGTCGCCATGGGGGTTAGTCGAAGAAGTTGCAATAGCCCGTCTGGACGTGCCGGCTTCAGGGTCTCCATTCTCGTCCGCCATGGCTGAGGCGCCGCGGAAAGTGCATGCACCACCTTGGCACACTCGAATAGCTGTGTGCTCTGCGCTGTGCTGCGAGATTGTATGGGCCGTTTGTTGGATGGAGGAATCCGCAATGCAAGAAGCAGGATGATGGCAAAAACGTGATCGGGTCGTGGGGAGATGATAAACGCGATAGTAGCGTCACATACAAGCTTGCGGTTAGTAACGGGGTTGCCCAAGTCTATGACGCGTTGTCGAACCAAGGGTATACATTGACGGCCGTCGCATCCTCCTCACAGCTCAGGTTACTCGTGTTGTTCTACCCCTGCCAGGCTAAACTTCCGACGATGGTTTCCAAAAAATCCGGGCTCGTTGTGTCCATTCGAGATCCCATGAAGCTCTGCTAAGTACGGTTGAGTTCCTGCTACTCTACACTTCTCTACAGACTCACAGTATTAGTAGAAATAGTGCAATCTGACAGCGACATCATTGCCACCTAATTTACGATGACTCTCTATCCCGCAGCGACTCAAGAGCGACGGAACCAGCAATCATGTCGCGATTCAAGGACAAGCTTGGCAAGATCAAGCAGAAGATTGGAGATCAGGTTGATGACTTGCAAGGTGACCTGTCGCGGCTCAAGGTTGCTGCTGCTGTGAGTACGCCCCGGCGGTACTCGATCATGTGTACGCGCAGATGGGTCGCTCATAGACTGGCATCGGATAGTATACATACAATCCAAACCATCGCCACGATGAAGAGCACGAGAAAGAGTCTGACAGGATCAGGCAGGAGATCCTCGACAGCCATCGTTATCAGAGTTTTGCCCCACAAAGGCAGGGCAACAATGTCAAGTTCTATATCGATGGAATGGATTATTTCTGGGCCTTGTCCGAGATACTGGAAGAAGCAACTAGCACGATATGGATTTGTGATTGGTGGCTGAGTCCCGAGGCAAGTATACTTGTCGTATGCTTTCCATGCGAATTTGTGCTCTGACCCTGGGGCTTCCGGCATCGCGAACAGCTATATCTACGGAGACCCCCTGCCCAATATGAAGCTTATAGACTGGATCGAATCTTGAAGCGTAAAGCTGAACAAGGGGTTAGAATCTTTGTCCAGATCTACAAGGTATGGAAGCATACGTGCCGCACTGTCAGGCCGCATAATTCTAAACGCCCCCGACCCCCTTCAACTGCATATAGGAAGTAAATACCACAATGACTCTGAACAGCAAGTATACAAAGCACGCATTGGAAGAGCTACACGAAAACATTAGCTGTATCCGACATCCCGGTATGTCGCCATTGTGAAACAGAGATGCTGTGCCGAGGAAAGATCACCGGAAGCTTACCGCCCGTCTGTCTCTGTATGCAGATCATTCTGGTGGAGAGATTGGTGAGTATCAAATTAGACCGGCCTCAGGCTTTTTGGTTTCCGACGATGACATGGCATCCTCCATAATGCCAATCTTTCAGTAATGTATTGGAGGTAAGCTGCCTTATACAGTGTTGCTCGCGAAGACCTAGACTAAACTATTGCAATGCCAGTCATCACGAAAAGATTGTCGTAGTTGACAATGCCATCGCATGTATTGGCGGGCTAGATGTGAGCTCGATCCGACCTCGTTATGATCAGGACTGAACATGTGCTTTTAGCTCTGTTACGGACGTTGGGATACGCATAGTGCACCGTTGGCAGATGTGTATGCAGACAATATGGCATCCATCGTATTCCCTGGACAAGACTACAACAACAGTCGAGTGGCAGATTTCGAGAATGTGCAAGCATGGACGGGGAACGAACAAGCCCGTACTGAATTGGGTCGAATGCCTTGGCACGATGTACATACCATGCTCACTGGACCAGCAGTAATGGATATTGCGCAATTCTTCGTGGAAAGATGGAATTTTGTGCGAGATCTGAAGTACAAGCACAACGATCGATTCCCCTTGTTGGATTGGCCGCATGACGATCCTCTCAATGACCAGATGCTCAGACATCCGCATACAGGTGAGAATTGATTTTTACTTCCATACTCCATCGGCTGATAGAATGTATGTTCTCATCTCACCTACAGCGAGGTTTAGATCGGGGTTGCGCGTAAGTTTGGCTGGTATGGGAGGTGTTCCAGCCTTACCTGATTCGCGCAATTCTGCAGTTCAATCAAGAAAGAGTGCATCTAGACACTCGTCCAACAGGCAACATGGATGTCCAAGTCTGTCGTTCAGTGGGAGACTGGTCTTGTGGCTGGTTGACAGAGCACTCGATCCAGAATGCATATATTCAGCTTATTCGCGAGGCGAATCACTTCATCTACATTGAGAATCAGTTCTTCGTATCGATACCAGGTGATGGGAAAGGACCCAAAGTCCACAACCAAATCTGCGCTGCTCTGGCTCAGCGTATCATTTCTGCGGCGCAATCTGGGGAGAAGTTCAAAGTAATGATCATGATTCCGGAAGTCCCTTGCTTCCCTGGGGACCTTAAGGCATCCCAAGGTACTCTAGCTATTCTGGACACACAGTATAGGTCGCTTTGCAGAGGCAAGGAGAGCTTGTACGGTTTAATAGAAGCGGCTGGCTTCAACCCGCGCGATTACGTTACCCTTTTCAACCTCAGGCAATATGACAGGAGTGAGTGGGCTTCTCTATGAATTCTATCCAAGGGGCGGCCTAGTCCGGCTGATTGTCGATTCTGCAGTAAAATACGACCGAGCAATCTGGAAAGATGCTGAGAGGACATCCGGAGTACTCTGGGGAGAGGTTCTGGCGGCCTACGCTAGGGTTAACATTGGTGATAACCCTCCAAAGCTGGAGGAGAGGGTACGGCTAGAATAATTGTTGGGTCTACCAAACCCTACTAAGGCTGTTTCCTCGTTCCACACAGAACAACCAGTCTATACGCTTCAAGGCGATGAAGGTGCGTGGGCACAATTTTGATGGAACACATTGGCTGAATCGCTCCTCGCAGTACGATGACGTTATTAACGCCTCCGCCGATGTCAAGAAAAACGAGAAAGGGCAAGAAGACATCAGCAATCTCGAATTGCCGACGAATGTTCGCAAGGCCGAAGCTATCATCAAGCTATGGGAATCTTGCATTCCACCAGAATACAGGCAGATTTCAAGCAGTATCAGCAGGAACACGCTGCAAAGTGGCAGGAGTGTGATCGATGAAGCATGGTTTGGCAGCGAAGAGGCTGAGAAGGATGCTTTTGTGACGGAAGAGCTGTATATCCATTCAAAACTTATGATTGTGGATGATAAGAAAGTGGGTAAAAGCTTAATCCTGGCATTTCCGCATATAGGGTTTTGAAACATGCTGACTTCCATACGTATTTAGGTCATCATCGGTTCTGCCAATATTAACGACCGAAGCCAAATGGGTGATCGTGATTCCGAGATTGCGATAGTCATCGAAGATACCGAACTCTTCGAGAGCCGTATGAATGGCCAGAAATATATGGCAGCTCGTTTCGCAGCGACTTTCAGAAGACAACTATTCAAGCAGCATCTCGGGCTCGTGCCTCCCCAAGATTGTCCTGGACCCGTAACTTCCGCGATGAGGGCCGTAGGAAGCCTGAATCAGTATGATTTCGGGACCAATGAGGATCTGGTCGTTGAAGTGAGTGCTTGCATAGCATACTTGTATTCTTGCGAAATTAATCCCGCCGCGACCAGGATCCCCTTGACGGCGAATTCCACCATGCCTGGAATGAGACTGCCCGAATAAATGCCGAAGTATACCAAGAACTCTTCCATTGCACTCCGGCCAAAGGTGTAAAGTCATGGGACGACTATGCTAGCTGGGTTCCCGCCGGGAAGAAGATTGGGCATATTCACAATCAGGAGAATCTGGAATTGGGTTATATCAAGCAGCGATTGTCGCAAATCAGAGGACATGTGGTCGAAATGCCTACAGGCAAGCGTGATACGTCCCTTTCAGTGACATCCAGCTGTCCACTGACCCTGAATTGATTCATAGATTTCCTCGAGAATGCCGGACTCTTAGACATCTCGGCAGCTGTCAACCCCGTAACTATGCCAATATACCTATAGATTACATGCACCGACATTGTCTGCATTCTTTTGTCTGTAAACTAGTTGTAGCGACGCTGTCACACGCTAAGACATGTTGGGTCGAGGAGAAGGGCCATTGGGACTATCTGCTGACAATGCTAGACCTTTTGATTGGATGATTTCATAGCAGTTTTCGGGAAGATTTCCGATACCGAAGTCTTCCTTGATTACCTTGATGCGTTCTTTCTCCGTATGAAGCTCTATCCTCTCTTCCGCTCTGCCCGGCAGACGTCTCTTGAAGACGTTGTTAAATAGAGTAATGACTCCCATTGCATCGAGGTCAGATGGTGGCGAAGGAATCAAGCGCGAAAGGATAACATTCCTCGTGAAGAGTGGGGGGTTGCGACAGACATAGTAGTGCAAGGATTCGTAACTGCAAATTGCCAACATAGGGTGAGCAAGGTTACCCGCCCTTACTTTCTAGAAACGTCTCCTACTCACTCGGCAGTAAACAGTTCTACGGTAGTGAACATATACTGTATGGCCCATGGACGTTCAGGGGTTCCGTCTGGATTCTTCGCCTGCCATTCCAATGCGTAAGTGTACCCTTCGGGGGCGGTGGGGCCATCGAGAGACGGCTCCTCGTCAAGTTCAAGAACTGATTGAGGATGTCTGACCATTGTCAGTCGGTGCCAGTCTCGGAGGAACCCATTTACAGCCTCGCGCGATCCTGAAGGTACCCCGACAGTTGCGACTGTCAGCGAGAAGTGCGGTAATAAGTGACATGGAATAGCAGTATCTCACGCAATGGCATAGGCTGAGGTATGCACGCTCTACCAAAACCGACGTCGACCAAGTAAAGGTTCTCATCGTTCTGTTCGTCATTCGAATCTTCAAAAGTGACGAAGATGGTCATGTGGCTTTGAATACCAAGCTATCGTCCGCAACGCGGAAGAACGTCAGCCTTGCCAACGCAAGCCAAGGCAGGTTTCGTACCTGAGGCGTTTTGAGAGGGTCCAGCTCCCCATTAACGCGAGCAGCTCCGGAATAACATCTGTGCTTATAGCGTTAGCTAGCCCGAACCTTTTGGACCGGGTATCCGCAGCTTACTTGTAGCCTATCGCGCGCAGAACCTCGCGGAACAGCAGATTCTGATTGCAGCGAGATCAGTGAGGTACCTCGGGGGTTTCTGCATACTCTGCATACCTGACCGAAACAGAAGCAACCGCCCTTATTGACAACAACCCGTGTGAAGATCTCTTGCCTGGTGGCGACCGCATTAGTGACAGCGGACACGAGGGTACAGCTTTGCGATGAACTCACGGATCTACTGACGGAGGCTCTTCCTCATATGTCAGAAAAGTATTGCAGAATGGTACTGCAGATAGGTGATGTCGCGTAAGTCTTCGCCTACGGAGGTGAACGGCCGTTAGTTTTCGCCACCAGAAGAAGCCTGTTGACTATTGAAACGGGACAACAACACGACGCACAGGTCTGCAAGTGTGGGCTGAGGTGCCTCTCCTTGCCAGTGTACTCGCTCCAGGTACTGCTGGAGCTGGTCGTGCGAATACGACGATGGCACTTTCCGGATCCGCATGGGTGATGATTTGCTGTGCTTTGCGCGCTTGAAGTTGTCCCTGCGTCAACTGAGCGGTGTCGCCGCGAGGATGCCAGGCAGATGGCTTCAGTATCCGCAGCTTCTGCAGACGAGAGACGCAGCAAGTCCGACGGCGATGGAGGGTTCCAAGTCGGGTTCAAGTGCCAGCCCAGAAGCAGCAGGCTGAACGAAATGGCCGAAGACGCTCCTGCTACTTCGGACACGACGGCCGCCGGTGCGCCAGATGATATTCGCGACCCGCTAGCCGGCAGCGGGCCTGCTGTAGCTGTTGAGGACGAGCGCGAACCTGCTGCACAGACGAACGGCGCATCAAGCAGCGCACAAGGACACTCGCGCCAGCATGCTGCAGCTGAGACCGAAGATGGAGCATCGATCGCGCCTTCGGCGGACTGCCGCGATGGCGAGCACGCAGACAAGCAGATACCTGGGCAGCAGCCAGTTCCTGAGGCGGCCAGGGAGAAGCTCGTGCTCGAGAAGTACACGCTCTACAAGACGGAGAGCGTAAGCCGCACACATTCGCAAGCGCGTGAGCCGCCGGTGGCGCAACCGGGTACTGACAGGGAACGTCATATCTGCAGCGAGTCTACATCGTCGGCTCGGATCAAGGGAGTAGACGATACAGGATACTCAAGATAGACCGTCACTACTCTGCGTCTGATGCTGTCCATGAACTCGGCATTACCGAGGATGAAATGGTCTACAGCCCTGCCGAGTGCAAGCAGGTTCTGGCCATGATTGGAGACGGCAACAAGACTGTTGGCGGTTTACAGGCGGTTGTGTCGAACTTCTACGGTATGTCATCTTGTTTCGAGATCTGGTGAAATCAGCTCCTCATGCGGCTGTGTAGGAATCGTTGGTTTCGTCAGGTTTACTGCAGGATGGTATGCAATACTCATCAAACAGCGTGCAGCCGTAGGCTTGATAGGAGGGCACTATATCTACCACTGCGAAGAGTCTCTCATAGTCCCTATCAGCAGCAATGCTAAGCCAGAAAAGCCTTCGGAGGAGTCAAGGTACCTATATTTCTGTGGCTTTCCCTGTGTCATGATACCTGCTTAAACCCAGCCAAATACAGGCTGTATACGGCTTTTCAACAGGTTGACCTCTCGAAGAACTTCTACTTCAGCTATTCTTACGACCTCACCAATACCCTCCAAACAAATCTGACGAGGCCACCAGGCAGTTCCGCACATCTAAATAACGAGGCTAATGATAAGCGGCTCTGGCTCGCTGATCACGCCTTCCACGAGCCTAGTCAGCCTGATGTTCTCTATCGGGAAGCTAGCGTCAAGTCAGCTTGGGGCTTCAACGACAGGTTCATGTGGAATCATTTCTTGCTTCGTCCTGCATTTTTTGCCAAGATCAAAGAAAAAAAGGAAGCGAACTGCTGGATCCTGCCGCTTGTGCATGGATTCGTCGATCAAGCGAGTAAGTCCGTCATCTTTGACTCGTGCCTCGCAAGTCCTGACTTCCTTTTGCTTGTAGAAGTGTCGATATTCGGACGGACGGTGTACGTTACTATTATTGCACGAAGATCGAGATATTTCGCTGGAGCTAGATTCCTTAAACGTGGTGTCAACGATGAGGTACAGTGTTTATGGTCACATTCCAAGCAGCGACGACGCGCTCAAGCTTTGAACACAGGGAAATGTCGCGAACGATGTCGAAACCGAGCAGATAGTTCACGAAGCTTTAACAACCTCCTTCTTCGATGCTCCATTAGGGTCGCGGCATGGTCGGCACATTCTCCCCCGATACACGAGCTATGTGCAACATCGGGGCAGCATTCCCCTGTCATGGCAGCAAGATACCAGCACATCGAGCTTAAAGCCCCCCATCCATTGTGAGCAGGATAAAGGTCCCTGTGTCTGGTGCTGTAGAACAGCTCCTAGACAGTTGCTGAGGCTGGTCTTCGCGCAGTGCACCTGGTCGACCCTTACCACTCTGCGGCAGCCCTGCATTTCGATGATCTTTTTTGCCGCTACGGTACACCCGTCATCGTCCTGAATCTTATCAAGACACGAGAGCACGAAGCGAGAGAGTCTAAGCTTATCAAGCCTTACATCGAATGTATCGATTACTTAAATCAGTTCCTGCCCGAGGCGAGGAAGATCAAATTTATTCCCTTTGACATGAGCGCTGCATACAAGAAGTGAGCTTGCAAGCGTAGTTACACCCGCAACTCTACTGACGAGGTCTATCAAGTCGCACTATGGATGTCATCGGAGTCTTGGAGGATATTGCCGAAGAAGTCCTTGAAACAACGAAGTTCTTCCACAGCGGTCCTGAACCTGTAGCTTACAGCATGCAGTCGGACTCGACCAATATGACGTGAGCCGTTTCTCTGTATGGCTATAGTACTGGCTCTGACACCAGTGATATTCTAGTGGAGAGTCTCCAAGCTACCGCACTGGGCCATTACTGCAAAGCGGCATCTGTCGAACGAACTGTATAGACTGTCTCGAGTGCGTAGCCGGTTTAGTTGCACTTGTTCACTCTCGCTAACATGCCATATCGGCCAGTCGGACGAATGCTGCTCAGTTCGTTATAGCCAAGGCCGCTTTCGGCCATCAATTACATGCGTTGGGCATCGTCAGCAACCCACACCTAGGCTACGACAGCGATGCAGCTAATCTTCTTACGGAGATGTACCATGAGTGAGTTGAGCCTGGAAATGTGCGAGTGTTAGCGATGTTAAGGCCTTGAGTTTCAGTCACGGCGATACGATTGCTCTGCAGTATGGTGGCTCGCATCTTGTCAATACGATGAACACGTATCGCAAGATAAATCAATGGCAGTCGCATTCCAGAGATATGATCGAGGGTATCAAGCGCTTCTACGCCAATGTTGCATTAGATCAGGACAAACAAAATTCGATCAATCTCTTCCTTGGTATCGACTCGAATACCGACACTATAGCCGGCTATGCAGGAAATTTGCCCTCGGGAGGACAGTTGGCGGGAGAAGAGGGCAACAATGGTCATCTCGATAAGGTTGATGACGAGAAGGACTCGCTGAGCGAGGAAGAGCAAGATATGCGCATCCCAGCTCGCAGGGATTATAGGCAATGGTATACACCTGAACACCTAGAAGGTTTGCCAGATCAGGAAACGCTGGCCGCGGCGATGCGGACAGTCGCGAAAGAACACGACAATTATTGGAATGAATAGTACGTTCGTTGCATTAGCAATCAGGGTTCGGCTGTGCGCTGCACAACACTCATTTTTATGTCTTCACCTTGACCTACAGCTACCGCCCAAGACTCTTTACCAACTTCGAACGTCACTTCGCCTACAAAGTGAATAGTACTGCCCGTTATAACCCCCGCATGCATGGTGAACGGGTTGTTGCAGATCCAAATGAGCTTAGTCCGTTTAAGGAGCGACCCTTGGTGCATGCGCATCCCCCAAGGTATGTATATTTGCCGTCCCCTACAGAGATTCCGCTAAGGCGCTTGACCAGGATAAATGTAGGAGTACGGCGCTGGATGAGTGCGAACAATAAGCGGCACGGCAGCATCCCGAACAATCCCGACACTACAGCGCCGGGTACTGCGAAATCAGACGAATACGCGACGGATGACGAGGAGTTCATGCCGCCGCTAACGTCAACAGAGGGCCTGGCGATGCGACTGCTCAATCCCAAAGTGCACAGTGCCGAGGCACATGAGTATGCCAGCTATGTCGATCAATATAGAAACCTGAATCTTTCTAACGAGCTACAGTATGAACATTCGGCTGTCGACATGGAACTGTATGAACAAGGTGCACGACTAGCCACTGGACACGGTGCTCTGTCCGGCTTGCTCAAGGTGGATCCTCGAGATGTGGACTTGTACTCTAAGCATATCATAAGTGGACAAGTGCAAATCTTCTGACTGTATCGGAAGCAGCTGCGTGTCAGAAAGGCAGGTTAGCCGGCCCAGCTTAGTCTCAATCGGAAAGACACGTATAAACTCGGCAAGATTGTACAGGGGGATGACAAGACTAGTCAGAAGGCCTACAGAGGATATTGCCTGGTCAGAATATGCCTACGGCCTAGTCACAATTAACGAACGCTGGAATGAAGATCTTCGATGGAAAGGAAAGGCTGTCGCTATTTCGACTTAACCTTCAAGAAATACGCACATCTGGGAAGAAGTTAAAACAAGCAAGATATGTGTCTCGGGCAGAAACAGCATTGATTCCTTGACAATGCTGTGTAGGGAAGGATGGAGCGCGATGACTTATACGGAGAGCCTAAGTTGGCGACAAAGAGTCTGAATCATGTCCTCTGCATGGGAGACTCTTCTAAGCAGGAAGACAAGCTCCCTTTCTTGCTCTGAGAGGGCAGTCTGATGCCGTGTCAAAAGCTGTAATTTCGTGTCCCTGACACCAAGCTGCTGGCCACGGTTGAGTTGTTCCATACTTAACTTGAAGACACGGACCTCACGGGGATGATCTGCAGTCCAGTACCGAATCTTTCTGAAGACCGTCATTTGGCGCTTTACGTACTTCAGTGCATTGCGGCAGAAGCTAAGGAGGTCCCGGATTGTCTCCGAAGGCGGATTCGCATTCTGTATACCATTGGCGAGATCCCTGAAGCTATTGTACATAGTCCATCCCTCGCAATCACTCGGTACTTGACGAGCGAAGGCATCTTTCTGCGACTGTGGCATGTGTGACAGAACGTGTATGAGGTGGGCCACGATGTACGGTGCATGTTTTGGCACAAGAACTTCCAGCTGACGGAAGCCTGCATGCAAAGTCGACAAGAAGTCCTTGAAAGGCTCGATGTCACGCCTGTGATACCATTCCTCGATTTTGTACCACGATGCCAAGTCTTTACACTGACTGGGTTCTGCAACACACTTCAAGAGGTCAGGTCCGTGAGATTCGGGTTCCTCAAGCGCCTTGTCCGTTCTAGCGTCCCGATTTTCATCTGCCTCCCGATAAACGGCTGTCGTACCGTATGGACCAGTGTCTACATTAGGTCTGATAAAGGATATACCAAGATCAATCACGGGGCGACGATCCAGGCTAGCGGTCTGACGCGACGGGGAGCTATAGCCGCGACGGCCTGACCCTGCTTGTGTCCTTCTATCCTGGGTGTTCCGCGGCATGCTGTCTGAACTGGCGAAGTAGATTGTTATAAGTGATAAGTGAATGTGCCACTCTGTCTAGAGGTCACCTTGGTCAAATGCAAGATGGTCTAGATTTACTCCGTCGAGCTCGGGACAGGAAAGAGCAGATTATCCTGAGGATAGCGTAACGTGATATGAGGCGTTAAAGCGAGCTGGGGCATTCTGTCAAATTGTCAAACTGTTAAACTGTCAAAGGGGTGCAGGTAAGCGTGCTGCATGTGCACGGTTGCACTTCGGCGGCTTCAAGGCTACTGCGCGGGCACGTATAATCTGCAGGCGGGATCTACGTAACAAATGATAATATCGCTGTGGCCTCTTTGCCACAGTATGCCTTCTTCAAAAGTATGACTCCGGAAGCTGCTTCGTGGTACCTCCGGCAATCCAGCAAGGCGCATAACAAGGCAGGCACACAGAAAGCAAGGCAGACAGGCGCGAGGGTGAGGGTGAGGGGCACCGGGCATGCGAATTACATTGTGATTCCTGCTTCATTCTAAGTATCACAACGTCTCCCTGACGACTTGCGCTTTCGCCACAATAATACCCTGACTAGTGACTGCCCATATAACGCCCATATAACATCTTATGGTCTGGTCCTCTCGAGCGCGCACGTTCGGTAGTGGAGTATAACAGGCGTATGAATGATGTGCGGCAGACGAAAGACGGTGGGTGGGTGTGCTGCGTCTGCAAGGAGTAGCACGAGTACTAGACGGTTGACAGTATTAGAATACTCTCGAAAGAGTGCATGTCATTAGTTCATTTTCCAGTCTAGTCTTAACAGATCGTATGTCAATAAAGATGTAATCTTGTGAAAGTCTGTTCTCAAGGATATTGAATCAACAACGTAACAATCTTTTGAGAGTAGACTCTCAGACGATTAATTCCCTCTGGTAAGTGCTGCCGGTCAACATGAATAGCACTCGCTTTATCAGGACCGGGCCCCCGATACTTGGCACGTTAAGCAAGTTACGCAACATTGCGATGCCATTATCGACGGTTATTTGTAGGTCTTTCAGCTTGTTCTCTTGTTCTGTCAGTGCTGCCCTGCGGGCTCGTAATCTTTGCACGGGATCGCGAATAACTCGTAACTGGGCGGGTGTCAGATGTGGAAGCTGTGCATAAGCCCCATATAGGTCGGTGGAGTGTATACAAGTCCAGTACTTCATCCGATGAAACGTCTTAAGCTCTTGCTCTACGTAGTTGCCGGCTGCGATGAACAAGCTCAAAAAATATCCGACGACTGTACTGCGGGAGGGTACAGTTTCATTTACTCCCTCCACAGCGGCCACTATGTCCGTGCGAACAAGCTTCATCCAATATGCCCAGCCTGCACTGATTGACTGTCGAGCGAAAGCAACTCTGCTCTCCCGGCCCAGTAGATCTGTTCTGAGTTGATTCATGCTAGGCACATCCACGTTCAGCTCTCCCATTGTAGATTTCAAGGCTTTGAAAATGCGGTAGAAGGCTTCATGGTCACGCATCAGGTACTTCTTATGCTGTGTGTGGTAAAAAAGAAACAGATCCCGGCAGGGGTCCCCGTCAGTGAGGCAGGCTCGAACATCCGCTTTCGAACAGCTCTCTGGTTGCGGGCGCGTCTTCTGTTCTTGGCGTGCGAGATCCTGACAAAACTGGTCGAAAGCGGATTGGGTGGACACACCACTTGGAAGGGGATTGCGGACCACCGGAAGTACCGTCGGATGATGCCGCACGTCTTGTGGTTGTGCCCTTCCGGGAGATGGACATGGTGTAGGCACTCCTCGAGCTATGTTTCGACTTCTCCTCGGCATTTCCCTGTCTTCAAAGGCTGCTGTGTCCTGTACAGTTCCCCCAACCTTGGTCTCCAGTGCGGATCAACCCAGTCGAGGACGAAGTAGCGGATGCGCGGTACTATGAGACTGTTAATAATCTCACCGAGACAACGTACTCTCCCTTTGTAAAGAGATAGAGCCAATACTGCCTTGGGGAGGAGGAGGGCTCTCCTTACAGACCAGCATAGCCCGAAGTACCGCGGTGAATTTTTCATAGCGATGTATGTGTTGGACAATCGAGCTTCATCTCGCATCGCACATGGTCGAGCACAGTTGCGTCAATGCAATCGTTTTGAACCGTTGCAGGCGTAGACAGGCGCGAGGTACAGGGATACTTGCCGTAGCCATAGCCTTTCGCTCTGCTGGTGGTCACATCGTGCTCTAACCGATCTCCCCTCTGCACTGCTTCCCTCTATGTACCCTGATTCATGTACGGTGAGAGCGCAGAACTAGCCATTTCCTCGGGCTGCATGTAATAGGGCCTGATATACAGGTGATGGGCGACCTGATGTGAGGAGGAAAAGACGACAGTTCACATGGACATGTTGCCCAGGGTGCGGTGAGAGATCTCGTGACCATTTCCGCATATCGTCTGTCTCCTGCTGTTAACGAGGTGCGCCTTTTCATATATCCTTTCATATACCCTTTCATATAATTGCCCTTGTGAGCGATCACAGCAGACTGATCAAGCAGGACTGTCCGGCCCTGCGGTAAGAAAATGAAACTAAGAAATTGCTCGCAAGCGTAAAGGTGAGACTAGTCTTGCGGGTCGTAGATCCTATAGACCGAAGGCAATAGGATGGTGGCAGGCATCGGAGCGTCTGCGTCCACGATCTACTATCCGCGATGCACCTGCAACTTTTAGATAAGTCTTGCCAGCAGTTTTGTGCCCTGCTTTGAAACGGTACGCCGATGTACGCCGTGGCAGGTGCTCCGCATCGGTGCAAACAAGTCCGGTTTATCAATTGGATCGCTTATATTCTATACAGTCGCTACGCATCCATATTCACTTCTTTCGGCTGTTTCAGAGGGAATTCTTCACGTGCTTCACGTATCAACTGCTTCAGGTCTTTCTCATGTAATCCGGCCTTCATAGCATAACATGTGGGAAGCAGCGGTCAGGAAGATATCCGACATGGCGCAAATGCAAAGTCGTGTACCTCTAAGCATGTCCGATATTTCCTCCAGGTGTCACCGCATGTTTTCTCGTATTCTTCGGCTTTAGCCCTGATTTTGGCCTGCCGGGCATCAGCTTCTGTAGGATCCGCATTTTGGTTGGATAGTCCTTCAGCTGCAACCGCTATTGAGCTTTGTGACGACGTGGAGCCACTGCTGTCGGATGAAGTTGTAGCCTGTGGT
The DNA here is from genome assembly GCA_001599955.1 of Cystobasidium pallidum. Taxonomy (NCBI): domain Eukaryota; kingdom Fungi; phylum Basidiomycota; class Cystobasidiomycetes; order Cystobasidiales; family Cystobasidiaceae; genus Cystobasidium; species Cystobasidium pallidum. The sequence continues at coordinate 473,750 of BCIL01000015.1, forward strand.
GTAGCCGAAGACAGAGGAAGCGTGGACTGAGGGCGAGAACCGGGCTTGGGGGCTGCGACAGCTAGGTACTCCTCGAACCAGTGGTTGAAGCACGAGTCATATGCCTTCTTGAGCGGTGTACAAGGCGCATGCAGGGAATCCATGCCGGGATGTCGATAATGTTGGATTGGAGTCGACAGGTGATGTCGAGCTTCCGTTGCCGCTTTCTTTCTGTACGACCGGGTACCCTCTGAGCTTGCCGGCAATAACACGACATGGCTCAAATCAGCAAAGCATAAGGGCATACACACTCTGACATGAGTGCGTTCGCCGCAGCCATTCCTGCTAAGGACGGCAGCGGAGCTCCCAGCGAGTCGGCCGAACTCGAGCAATTGACACAGTCATTGCAAGAGAGGCTTGTCACCAGCAGCGAGTGGGCACGCCTAATGAAGCATCTCAGAAAGTCATTGGACAAGTCAGAGTGGGAAGACGATTTGAAGAGCTATGCTAGAGGTGAGTGCAATGCATGTGTTAGCTGCTACTTCGTTGCTTCACTCAAACGCCAATACGCGGGAATCTGCCATAGACCAAGCTAGAGACCGCAATGGCCAGATCCATCTAAGCGAGCTGGTTGCCCTTATTGAACCACAGGCCAAGTGTGAGCTGGATCAAAGTTTCTTCAAGCGGAGTTTCCCAAAAAGCTAAAATCCTCGACTCTTCAGCTACTATCCCTCAAGAACTACGCGATGATATATCGAACAAGCTGCGGGCCTTCGTACAGGCTAATGTGGAAGACTGATATTCATATGCGGGTCAAATTGTCGCATGTCGACGCTACGGACGCGGCACCGCCAGGGGTGCTTCATGCCATTCACTCGCATCGACCGATGGTTACATACCTACAACAGGTAGTGTCGGGGTCGAGCCGTTCCGGGTCTAGTGAGATCTCCAAGGGAAACGAAAGGATGACACCTCGAATGAGATACCACGTCTAATAAGCAAAACGTCGACGCCTAGAAGAACAGTCACGGGCTAGAATGTGATGAGCTAGCGCGTCAAGGCGGGTCGATTTGGGCAGGCGGCGGTAATGCATATGCCGGGTAAAATACTATTTAGGGAAGATCGGCAACATCTTATTGTTGATGTAAGTAGCCTTTTAGCGAGCATTATGGCTGTGAGGAAAGTCGATGGCCAGGCATGGCGTAAAGATGAACAATCCCAATTCGTCAGAGGATTTTCGGATCTTCAATCGCATTTCCTTATCCGACCGACTGGCTCGCTGGTATAGGGGTTGGATGTAATGTTTCGCCAGACCGGTAGGCGCAAGGAAGAGTAGAATGCGAAGGCAGCTGGTTAAAAGGGTCGAGTGAAAGTACGGCTATGTATCAGGAAGCCGCCATGGCAGAGCTGCCATAAGGTACTCTACATACTGAAGCCATACCAGCAGAATTACCAGGTTGGTCCGGCGTGATACTAACCTGGGCGCAGCACGGATGCGAGACGGAGGATTCGCGCCTAACCCGTGCATAGCCAATACGATTCCACAGCCTGCTTCACGCGGAGCCGCGTTACAGAAAGACCTCCCGTCTTTCGGCTCGTTCAGTGATGCTTGTCTTTCCTCCAATCCGCAAAGCCTCCCATCGAGAACAGTCGTTTACGTCGTTTCTGACTGAGCACTCTCTTACAGCTCTGATTCGGCTATTGACATTGCATTGTGTAGGCGGAACAACCTGCGAGGGCAATAAGACAGTCGCTGGCAGTTCTGTTTTCGGCAGCTACGCTCGGTTTTAGAATACCAGCAGTCCGGGAACACTAACCCTGGCATGGCCCTAAGATCAAGTCGACGCGGGTCGGCAACAAACAGCGATGTTAGCGACCAGCAGCGGACCGACGGAGCTTCACCCCTTTGCAGGAGCTCAGGCCGATTGCGCCTATCAGCAATGCGATGCCAGGTGCTAATGCCCACCCCAAAGCTTTTTGGGACTTCGCCGGTCAAGTGTTGCTAATGAACAATAAATGTCGAGATTTTCCGGCAGACTGTCAACAGAATGAGGCCCAATGCAGAGACATAGCGAGGTATTTCAAAACGCAACATGAAGATCATCTAAAAGGTACCCACGTTGTAGTCTCCGACTTTTTCGATCATCTTTATATGGGTATATTCCTGCGGATGGGCAACGATGAATCGACAATACCGGAAAGATTGTCAAACGTACTAAGAAGCACAACCCAGGTTCAGCGAAGTGCCTTTCTGGGTCAAGGGATGAGTGAAGGGTTCGGTTACTGGATGAAACTTGCCTTTATGGACTTGAACATCGATGGATTCCGACGAGGACACGCTAAGGAACTCTTATGGGTCTTTTGCAGTGCAGCCCACCGTTACGCAGAACAGCAACTGGTCACTTTCAAGCAAATGGCATACTGGACTAACGAGCACCCGTACCAGCTTATAACACAAAAGTTGAACATGGACCAACTGAAAGGTATCAGGCTGCAAGCTCATGTCGCACATGCCAGGGAATTGGAGCAAAGGAAGGAGGACCTCGCGGAACAAAAAAACGTTCTAGAACGACTCAGCAACCAAACTCAAACCGCTTGCATAATACTGTCGAGATTGTGTGCCGGGGTTCCATTCCGTCGCGACCGCCAGTTGCGTATCATTGGTTGAAGGGCAGATCGCTGAATAGCCCTGTCCACCAACTTAGTGCAACAGAAAGCCTGCTTTGTGTACTTTTATATTTGCCGTGGCTCTCGCATTAGATTCCAAAGTCAATGAATATTGCTTCTGAACTTCGTTGCGCAACACTTATATGTGTATTCAAGTGTCGCGGCATATCAAGGAGGGAGCCTCACAACCGAGTCTAAACTATTGTCTGCAGGATGGCGGAGGAGCGTAGAATCTAGGGGGGAAATGACACGGTCAGGAGATTAGCTCATTGCCAGGTAGTCAGCCAGCGGAGTTGTTGCTTGGTTAAACTTGGTGATTGGATGCTGCGCACTAGACTGGCGCATCCTTGGGCGCTTCTGTAACACTCTCGATCAGTGGAATGTCATTGTGATGTTGGCCGAACGCCTAGCAATCATGAGGAAGATCTACTAGAGCTGACAGCCGAAGTCTGCCTAATGTTGCTCCGCACTGCATTGCCTCGCATCTTTTCTACACGTTCGCCCACCTCGAGCGTTCTACATGTTATTACATTGCTCAATGGTGGCAGCTGCTTTACTTTGTTTGAGGACCCTGTAGGCAAGAATAAGAACAAGTCAGGCTCTCATATCGATTGTCAAGTCGAGAGTACAGCTTACGTAACCCCGGAGTCCTTCAAATGCCATCCATTCTGTCTCGACCGACATCGAGTCTGATATCGTGACTCCGCTCTTGTTGATCTTGGCAATTTGGAACTGGATACGTTGTTGTGAGTAAGCTTAGGTTTGCCAGGCCTTGAATGAGGAAGGCTGTTTGACTCACCTTATTCAGCGACCGGGCATCGCGGTAGAAGAGCACTTTCATGCAGGTCTTGAGGAGCTCCTCCGCTTCTGCTTCTCCGAGCAAGCCGTTCGGAGCATCCTCTTGCGCTTTGCGCATTAACGGCAGAGCTATCATGGAACCGTACCCTGTAGCAATGCTAGGCGCAGAGTAGGTTGTACCCTGCAAATCAACGTAGGCGAGGAAGCTATGCGCAAGCACTATGTCAGCTATATGGGTTAGTTACTATCCTCAAGGAGGACCTACGGGGCGCTGCTATTCGTCATCTCCTTGCCATCGTAGCTTTGACTGGTTTCCCAGCCAGCTACGAGAAGCGAGTTCCAAAGGGGATTCATCTTGGATCTTCTGTTGTACATAACTCGTGTGAGGTATTCGAAGACCTGACTCGTCCGTAGCTCATGACCGTCGTCCAGCTGCGATTGCTTGATGGTCAGGCTATCTAACATGTGCTGAAGCTGCTGGTAATCCGACAGATCTCCGCCGGCTCCGACACAGGTGAATTTCCCGACAGGATGCAGACGCTGAATGTCGTCGAAGCGAGCAAGTGAACCGTATGATGCTGCATGGGAATGCAATCCCTGTCAGCTTTACGTGTTCCACTCCGTGCATGCGTGATCGCACTGCACTATGGGCTACGCAAGCGAGTGAACATCTGCCAGACTCACCCAGATTGTCGGCGGCAAGCATGACGCCGCCATCGTACTTCAGTCCAAGCACGCTTGTACCCGTCATGATGGGCTGCTGGGTGTGCGAGACTGGCTCATGGCCGGCCGCTGACGACGAGCTTGCGCCTGGGAAGTCCACAAAGTCCACCGTTGGCCGAGACGACCAAGTCTGGCCCGGCAGGTGCGTTGGCAGCTGTGCCGAAGATAAGATATGCGACATGTCTGTCCTTCGGGTCTTCGAGGCAGCGACTGTGCTGGGTATGCTTGGCCGCGCGTCGATTGAGTTGTGTAGAAGCAAGTTGACGGCGGCGCATGTGACGACGACGACGCGGCCATTATTGGCACAGTCCAGAACAGTATTACGACCAAGCAACCAATGGTGTAGATGCAATCAACTAAACGTGTCTATTATACACCTGGCATCCTCGGGGTATCCCTTACGATCCAACACTACAACACCAAAGATTGTGCTAACGGCGGTGTGGCGTGGAGTAAGTCTGCTTTCTGGTCGACGAAAGGCGACATGTCAACGAGATCTTACTCATGGCAGCCTGGAAGGTAAGTGAAGCGATCGCAACGAAGTCTAAATCGTATGGACCAGCGGTAGGAGCGGCAGCAGGTGTGCCGGTTTGCGTCACAGCATTGACAACGACACGTAAAAATGCAGTGTAAAAACGAACAAAGAAACAAACAATCTCACTACTTGGCATCATCAGGCGCATGTCGACACATTTTTTCGTGCACCTGCGTTTCACAATGATGCACAGCTTGTTAGGGCGACAACAGGTTCGCAGGACTTCAAGCGCACTTACCTTCGCGTACGAATTAAAGCTGACGTATACTAGCATGCTGGCGCATTTTTGCATTTGTACGTGGCTTTCGCAACTGCGCGAACCCCTTTAGGGGCATGCTTACATTTCTTCTCGTGAACCTACATTCACGTAGAATGCAGGTGGTGTCAGAGGAATTCAGCGAATCACATGGAGTTCTAGTCTCTTACTTTCACATTATGCGACTTTCCTGCTTTACGGCATGCGGGTGCGTATTTGCACCTGTCATAATCCGGACATTCGTGCTGCGAATCTGGAGGCTTGAGGACAAGATGATTTTGGTGTGAATGAGACTGTGACTTACATCTTCGAGGTGTAGGAGTCCGCATGTCTTGCAAATGCCAAGTGTATAAGAAACGCCCTTGGGGTCAACTTGGTTGGCGTCAAAGGCGTCGAAACCACCGAAGCCGACCGCTGAGCCTTCATACATATGAAACAGGGCCTTGTTGACGATAAGCGGGATGAGCGATAACTTCGGCTGCGTATTTGTGAAGTAGAATCTGCCGTTAGCCGCTGGACATATTATCGGCAACTGTAGGATCTTACATTTCTGGCTAGCATGGCTACACCACTTTCAATGTCTCGCAAAACCATTTGCGATAGCATGCCATCTAGTATTCCATCAAGGAAAGCATCGTCCTCGTCCTCCGCATCATCGTGTAGCATGCGCATTTCAGTGTGGAATGGACCATTTCTATTTCTTGAAGCTTCTGCAGCAGGAGTGGACTTTGCCCAGGAGAGGAGAGACGATAAGAGTAGGCTACGTTGATCTTCGGACATGTCGCTTCCGGATGGGCCATACTTGCCTCGAAGGACATCATCTAGTACTTTCTGTAGAGTATCACTGTCGTATGTATCTAGTGCCAGGCCGCTGCCATCGTCATCAGAGTCTAGTTCTGAGTAGAGGCCATCGTCCTCCTCCTCCTCATCAGCAGCATCGTCCCCATCATTCTCGTCATCGTCTTCATCATCATCGCCGTCGTCTTCCTTGTCGTTGGCGTGTTCAGAGCGTTCAGAGTCAGTACCGATCGATTCAGCGGCTGAAGGCGCGTTGGCGGGAGCTGCAGTGAAGGCCAAGGCAAGGACTCATCACTACACATGTTCCAGAAGAGGCGTCACGCTCTACGCTGCCATTTCCAGGCCCGACACTCACTGCTCGAGGACGCTGCTGGTGCATGGGCTGGCCCCACCCGCACCCAGCTCCCGTCGGCGCTGAAAACGAAGCGGCCGCTGGCCTCGTCTTCCATTCTGGCTCGATTGCAACTTTCCCGAGGGTTGTAGGCTGCGGAGATCCTGTATGCCGTATCGCTTCTGCACAGATTGCATACGAGCGACAGAGAGAAGCGAGCACTTGCCCCTGACAGCATCCATGCCCACCCTCGTAAGAGGTAAATAACACTCGACTCCCGATAGACAAACACTGCAGCCAAAGTCGGTTCGGCCAAACAGAGGTGACGCACACGAGCATTCGTTCATGAACCATCATCGCATCCATGGCAGACAATCAACAGACAATTAACAAGGCTTCACACGGGCAGCCGTGCGCGAGAGATGTAACGACGAGATGCTCTGCCGGGTGCAATGGCAGCTGCAAATAGCCGGCCATTTCATGCTGACAGGCCTAGAATTGCAGAGAAAGAAGAAATGCAGCCATGTATGCGTATCTACTGGAAAAGAGAAGCTGTGCGAAAGGGAAGAATGACTGCAAATGCTACATGGAGTGTCGAACAGGACGTAAAAGAGCGGAAGAAGAAAGAAAGATCCACCTAATGACCCTCATCCTACACGCTGGAGCCCCACCTCTTCCAACTTCTCATTGTCCTTCCGCAGCAGCCTTTTCAGGTGCGCAGCATTATCTGGCGCTCCGCGACCACTTCCTGGATTTCTGGCGGAGCCTAGAAGCTCTCTGACCATCGCTTGATTGGCTTCAGCATTGTCTGTGGCCAAGCTCGCCTGTGCTAACTGGGCTGCCTTCTGATTCGCCATGCACGTGTTGCATGTGTTGCATCATTCTCACAATGGCTCCCTGCAGAAACATTTTGGCTGTCTGAACCACCCCCCCCCCCCCCCCCCCCCCCCCCCCCCCCCCCCCCCCCCCCCCCCCCCCCTTCTTCTTCCCTACCCCTGCTGCTGGCCCCACTACCATAATGTCACCTGCAAGAGGTTCTCGCGGAGTATTGGGAAGACCCTCTAAAATGAAGCAAGGCCATGTATCACTGTGCGAGAGGGCCAGTCAGCAACGGGGCGTCGCGAAGAGGATAGATGGATTGACTTACAGTCTAATGAAACCACTGTCTCCTCGGATAGCCAGGTAGTCGTAGTCGTTGATGTCGCTGTAGAACTGCCTGACAGCAGCAGGCCAAGCTGCAAGCACCGTAAGGTAAGCCTATGCACAAGCTTCGATGACAAATGGAAGGTACTGACATAGAGGGCGCGTACGAAAAGACAGAACAAAGTGCCGTACATCTACTGTGATTCTTCTGCCAACGACTGGTACGTCGTGACGGGCTAGATGCCGTGCCAACCTGCAATAGCGTCGTTGGCCGCCCTCGCACGATCTGCTTGCAGTACAGCAGGACTCGGCAGTCCAGCAGAGTATCGGAGAACTGCAAGAGGGCTCATAACCTGTGAAATTGTATGATTGCAATGGCTCTAAGGCAATCAGGCTTCAAGTCTTGAGTCAGTCTGACCTTGTGACCACAAAAGCCGATCGCTGCCTCAAGACTTGAAGCAAGAAACTAAAGATACAGTCGACAGACAGTCTTTCCGCAAGGCGACCTCCGCAAGCTTTGGTGCGTCAAGCTCCGGGACTTGTCGACTGACTCCTTGTCGAGGCAGTCTCCAGATCCTAAAGGCTGACCGTTCAACACTCCCTCTCATATTGATAGACAAAGAATCTACTACGCCGTACTGATCAGTAAGTCTACCAATTGGTCGAGTTCCGAGTGCCTTTGTAAGACAATCAGCAAGCTGACTACTTGCTTGAATGTATCTAGCTTCGACATGGCCTTTCTCTACCAGATAGCAAAGATAGAACGCTTTCAAGTCGATATGTTTGGTGCGTTCGTGATGGACTGGGTTACTAATGAGGGTGAGGACTGGCGCGTTGGCGATATCCTATACCTGGCGAGTGATGCAAGCAGATGCGCGACAGGAACTACGCTGAGTAAGTGCATACAGTCTTTCTAACGGTGCCTTTCCGACTGACGAACCTCTGCGGAAGTGGGCGCAGGCTTATCTAAGCGGTCCCAATCGCAACGAATGTAAAATGTTACCATGCAATCTATGGAGTTGATTGAGTGTAGAGGCACTCTGATGAGCATCCGCATAACATCTCAAGGCACAGAAGCGCAGCCGCAAGCAGCATGCAGAGAGTCAGTGGACGCAGACGAAGGGCGGTCAATTTAGTTATGCGGTGTTGTGTACTATTTGCGACTTTGCAGCTAAATACAGTTGACTGAGGTATACCACCCGGCCTTCGTCTACCGGTCTGGCCTCCAAGGACTTTCGGACTGCAGGTGTCGGTATTTGTCTCTGACGGAGGTATCATCCACGTAACAACCCATCAACCATCGAACTTCTCCCTGTGCGCTCATGTCCCCGAGCCGGAAGCCTGTCCTTGCGTGAAGAACTCTCCTATTGTCGAATGCTACACAGTCTCCTTCCTCCATTTGAATCTCAAAGCGTAAGCTTGGATCATAGAGAATCTCAGCATACTTGCTCAATGCCGAGTGAACCCTCCGTATCCGGTCGGTAGGGTCTGACCTATCTCCAGCCTTGGGATATAATCGAAGTGGACCCTGAAAGGGCGGAGAATAGTTGACGGCATACAGTAGATCCGGATTCTCCTTGCAAAACTCGAACGTCGGCTTCTCCGAGAAAGTCCAATGTCCGTCGTTCTTGTATTCAAAGCTTATGTTTTCCTGGCATAGGGTGTCGTATGCTTGTCTGTCTTGCTCCTTGAGCAGCTCTGCCGCTTCGTATGAGTCCACGAAGTAAGACGCTCCACCTTCTAGAGAAGGGTGAAGGACTAGTGCATGCAAGAACTGATATCGAGGTGGGTCCTCAAAATGCAAGAGATCCATATGAAGATCGAGAGGGAGGTTCGTATAGGCAATGTTCTTTGAACCGGCATACGAGCGTACCGAGAACGTCTTGTCTCCGTACCATGTGCGAGTGATCCGGCCTAAAGCTTCTGCCAATGTTACCAGGGAGCAACCATCGGAGGTCTTGTTCCTGCGCATCACGCAAATCGCTAAATGGCACGCTACCTTATTTTACGGCAATGCAAACTTACTCGGTAGGGACGTTCTTGAACAGAACTAGTCCATCTCGGAAGAGCGCGCTTGAAGCCGCTTGCGTGAGTATACCTTTCTGCTGCATCAGCTTATCGTAGGGAACCGTGAGGAGGTTCCGAGCTACAGAGCGTTAGATGTCTGTTCAGTATCGGCTCTTTCTCATGACTGGTCCGATAATGCCTACATATATCCTTCTGCTTCCAGGTCTTGTAGCTTTCCATATCATCAATGCTGTACCATCCCCGCCAGGCGTCTCTGTCCGCATGGGCGCGGAGAAAGTCGAGTGCATATGAGCTTGTTTCCTTTACGTTACGAGGTTTGCCTTTCAATGGCCTGTCCCACTCTATGTGGAGCCGATACGTTTTCTCGTCAAGCCAACAGTTGCTTGGTTTTACATCGGCATCTATATCTTCCGTCTTGAAGATCTTCTGTTTCGTGCTCTGATCAACCGAATCGCTGCCTTGACAAACATCCCTCAACCAGATATACGGAAAGGAAGCCTTCTCGAATCCAAGTGAATCAGACTCTATGTCTACTGCTTTCGTACGCAGGGTGAGCTTGATGGACGGTGCTTCACCGGTCGAAGCTATAGGCACAGTGATTCGGGACGGATGATGATCACCTGCAAGGCTTGGGCTGGACGGGTCCGACGAGGGTACAGGAGTAGGAGGCGTTAGCGAGCTGGAATCCAGCTTCGGAATAGATATTGGCTGGGCGAAGATTGTTCTGCTCGACTGTGCATAGCCGCGTCGAGCGACGTGTTGAAATGCCCGTCGCATCATTATGGCGCCTGGTGGAAGCTGAGGCAAGGCGCAAAGATCATGCATGACCTTAGCGGGATAACGTAGACAGGAATGCAAGCGAACGGAGGCAAGCTGTACATGAGTATGTCTATGATATGCCTACAAGTCTAGAAGCAGAAGACATCCAGCCGGCTGGTTATTTCACGAAAGAATGACCCGGGTTTACTCAAGCCTATGGCCATACCGTACCTGCAGCAGGCTTCTTCCAACCAGGGTCACCCTTGAAGATCTTCGCATTGCAAGTCGGTTTGGCCCCACTAGACCATTCGAGGTTCTAAGCATTCCAAACAAGGATTAGCATATATTGAGTCGCACATAGGACTGTGATTAACGCACGCAACCAGGCAAATACCTCAAAGCGTAGTTATAGCCAACCTCCTCGTTTGGTACCTTGTTCTCGTACATACAAGAGTCACCTTTTGCTCGATTAGCGCTAGGCTTCAGCGCGGCACAAGCTTTCTCGGGTGGCTCCTCTACGGGAACAGTCTTGCAGTCTGAGATCATAGCTTGAAGAACTTTCGTGTCCCACCCATTTTGGCTGATATGAGAGGAAAACCATTCTCTCCATCAGTCCCCAACCCATAGAACCGACGTACAACGGCTCAGACCTACAAGTCAGCATGTAATCCATAGCCGGTCGTATCACCGTTGGAGAGAATGAATTGTGGTTTACCAGCAGCCGGCGCTGGTACATTTTTATTCCTGAAGTAAAAGGTTTCCATATGAATGCTGATGAGTCGTCTCTCGAAACCTGTCTCACCCAAGAAATCAGCTTGGACAATTGCGCCGGCCGACGATAGGTGGTCGAAGAGGAGGCGAATCACCTTGAGGACAATTAGGCCCTAAAAAGCCTGCTCCAAAAACAGGGTACTGAACGTGGGCACTGGGAATTTGCTGCCTGATTAGCCTCTTGGACTTTCTGCTTAAGGGTGACAGTCCGACTAACCGGGGATTCGCTCTATCGTACGGCAGACCATTCCAGCAAGTCGGAAACCAAGTCTTGGTAGCGATGATATCACAAGGCTCGGTAGGCATGGCATGCGTCTCCTTCTGGGATTTTATGCTGCCGTTGGCGTTACGAATTTCCTGTTAGATTACGGTTACGACAATATTGGGTGTCAAGCAACCAGCCACACTCTGCTTCGTAAGAGTCCGAATAGTCCTGCCGAACTCACGCAGTAAAACGTCTGGAGAATGTGTCCTTGATCTCTACCATTGAAGGTTTTTCGCGTAGCATCGCCAGCAACTACACAAGGACGGTATTCGAATACAAGGGCGTCAGCCAACGCGACAACCTCCTCCTGCTATCAGCAGCAATTCCATCCCGCAAGTTAACTCACTCATCGCGAAACGCTCCGGAAAAGGTTCGACTTTCCTATCTTTCAAGTGTGTTGGGTTGTTCGTCTGCAGGGAAAGATCGCATGACGCGGTACGGTGAGTATGACATGGAGGCCACGGGCTATACAACTCACAATAGATCCGAGTCTCCGTCCGCATGGCGATATAGGAACCGTTAGTCAGGCGTTGGACAAGTTGTGGCTGCCAATAGTTAGACTATGAAACGCTCAGAATTCAGCATGCTACTCTGATCTAATCTGCCTACGTAGCGCAGAACCTAAGTCGGGGAACTAGCTCACCATGTCCGCATGAACGCCTAGATTGGAGCACTTGGATTGACGTAGCTTCACGTGGTCATAGACTGAGTTGAAGTTGGACCCGCCAACGACATGATGTGAACTGTAGTACCGTACATCCAATGAAGGACACCAGAACCAGAATTTCAGTCAGGACCATCAATGCGCTGAATATCATGAGGTTCGACCCACTGAGACGATATGATGTTATGTCCTGATATGGGATCAATACGAGCGGTCACCAATGACCCTGTAGAGTCGTGTAGAACAATGCGTCTCGCAGCCAACACTGCGGGCGTGATAGAACAAAGTAGGGTACACGCCAGATAGGCTGGCAAGAGACTTTTGAACGCCATGACCAGCATAGTATACGGGACAGCCCGAGCCGGGCGGCAAGATGGTAGAAGGCAGTGAACAAGCACACCAGGTGCTTCGGATTCCCAGGAATCGGAAAGTACTTGAAGATAAGAGGTCGTATGAGCTAAAGCGAAGTTTCAGCATTGTACAGCCTGAATAAAGCCCGCCCTTATCGTGAGTAGCAGCGAGAGTTGTCTAACCATTCAAAAGAAGTTGTTAAAGGATTGTCAAACATACCTGCCGGAGTATCGGTTCGGTAGCGGCATACTTTGGTGGGACAAATCTTGACAAATACCCTTATGTGGCGACTAACGCCACACGGACGAAGGGTCTATCTGGCGTGCTTCTGGTGAAAAACCCCGGACACCGTCAGATATCAATACCTCACCGTTCCCGCACCACAGTCTGATGTTGGTGGCTCTACTAGTTTAGGCCGGCTTGTTTGACAAGAGCAAGCATAGGCTGAAAAGGCAAACCAGGGTGTGGGTGCGCCGGCATAGTGCTTCTCACCAGATCCGGCAAATGCCATATGGTGTAAGGCGGAATAGTCTGCTCAAAATGCCAAAGATGGAATGCGAAATGTCGGCTTGCGGAATCCTCTCTCATCACAAGAGCTACTCAGATCTGCTCGAGATATTAGCGTAACGCCTTAACCGCATGGTGTAGCTGTTGCACAGCCGAGCGCCAGATGTAGAGAGGTACTATTATAGTAGCTACATTCGCCTGCCCGAATTCAGAATGGCCTTTAGTATAGATTGCGGCCTGTACTGTCTCAAACTTCGAGGAAGCCGTCTTTGAAGGCTGGGGAATGATATTCAGATTAATCTGCGCGCCAGAGGTTTCAGAGTTCACACGGCAGCACTTACCACCCGGCTCTAACGCGGCAGCAAACATGACTAAGTTTATAGCTTTCAGTCCATCTTGATTTCCATTTCCCAATACGCCAGTCTCGGGATCGGAATACGCCAAAATGACGTTATCAGCCAGTCCTTCCCACATAGCAGAGCTTTTCGAATAATCGTAACATCTTATTCCCATGGCGGTACCGAAATCTCTGAAAGGTAGCCTCTTTCCAGCTTCGATGTCATCTTCAAAGGTTGAAAGGGCAAAGTATCTTGACCTTTGAAGGGTATTTAAACTCGTAAACGCTCCTTGTGATAATTTGCGCGCCCATTCATGTGAGTCTTTCAGAAAGTGAGCTGTCCATAAAGCCATACCGATGTCTAAGGTATCATGGCTCTTGAAGATACCCTCAGTTTCGAGTTTATCCAGGACTATTGACTCATAGTCGGCTATTTCTGCTTGAAGGATAGTGGACTGAGCACCATCTGTGCGCTGAAGAAGCGTAAAAACGGTGTAGCCAACGTATGCGTCGGTATTTCCCTCTGATTCGACGAGAGCTCCGTCTGGGAGGTCCACTGACATTTTCCAGTACACTTTGATGCGAAGCACCAGTCAGTCACTAATCAGCGACACAAGACCGTGGCTATCGGTGAAAAACAAGGTTCCCTACGTTTCGGTCGAGAGTTTCCAGCTTCTTTAGTTATAAAGTAAGATTGTATGCCTTTCGCAAGCTGTATGGCCAGGTCATTGTAGGTCTTGTCCTTGGTGCATATAGAATATCGGTTCAGCGCGAACATCCATAGGCTGCAGCGCAATGAACTTAATATTTCCATGAAGTCTGCATCATCAGCAAGTATTGCTCACCTGAGGTAATGATGATATTGGCCATCCTGATCTGGGCCAGTCTCTTCGTCTTTACCGATTCTCAAGCCTCCGGATAGTGGCTTCTCATCAGTCGCACCTCTCAGTCTTCTGCTCCCATCTCTACTTCTACCTAGCACGTCATGCACGCTGTGGATGAGTCTCTTTGCGCGTATCTTCCAGAGTTCCTGCTCGGTGGTGGAGGTCGACAACTTCGACAAGGTGATGAAATTGACCACTGCAAATGCATCTGTCCAAAGGTACCTGCTTGATTTGGGTGACAAAGCAGGTGGCTGCCAGCTGCTGATGCTTTCCAGATTGTCACTGTCGAACGGTCCATAGATATGCTCCATCGCTGCACTGACAGAGGACACACTGCCTGTGTTATGAGCCATCATACAAGGTAGAGAGGTTGTGATACCCGAATTCAATCTCTGCAGTTGCAGCTAAACATCCGTATAAAGCAGTTGCGACGGGACATTGCTGCTATACTTATCGAAACGTCGCTGGATGCGGGCAGTGGCAACGGGCAGTTTGTTGCTTGCACTCCGACCATGTCATAACGGCGCACAGGACGAGCAGATCAAGGCATCGCACACACACACCTGCCATGGGATCATAGCACACACGCACCTCCACTTTCTCAACAGGCCGTCATGGGTTACTTCCAAGGCTGCGGTGCCAGCGACGCTTGTGCTGGGTCAGCGAAACCAGCAGAGGCTGGAGCGGAGGACGCCCCGCGAACAGCGCCATCACTGCCAGCAAGCAGCATCCACGACAGCAATCCTTTCAACTTCTATGTGTCCATGACGAAGCCAACCGCGTCCTCTGACGGCCGAGCTGCTGATGCCACCGAGGCTGCTCCGTCAGCAGGAGGAGTGACATCGATGCCGCCGAAGACGGATCCTGCGAGAGGCGGAGCTGGCAGCAACAGCCACATTGGCTTCAGAGAAGCTCTCATGCGGCGACAAGGAAGCTCGCCTTCCTCCTTCTTTGCTATTCCACCGACTCCAGGCGGGATTGCGCAACCTGTGCGAGCATCGGTCTCAAGCTCGGGGTCAAACGATGGGACCAGCAATGTGGCTCCTAATCGATGGCCGGGAGAGAGCAGTGGCAGTAGCAAGTCCGGTAGCCGATTGGATGGGTCTGCTATTGCGGCCGCGTCACCGTCACCGAAACGCTCAACCGCCTCACAGAGCTGGCTGGGAAAGTCCCCCAGAGGTCAGCCCGCGACAGGAGTCTCTTCAGACCCGCCTGCCTCTGCTTCGATGAAGAGCGAAGCATCCCATGCATCGGCTTCATTCTTTGCCAGTCCACATGCTTCTTCATCATCTCCATCGGTTGCAGCTGCATCGCTGCAACGCAACGCGACCAATTTCGGCGATGCTCCGCGGACATATTCACCACAAGATGTTAGTGAGGGAGATTCAGCTACAGCAACACATCCAAGAAGACCAGTCATAAAGACGCTCTCTTCATCGAGCTCTACTACCACCGTTACATCTAGACCGGCCGGAGATGGCTCTTTGGGTTCAGGATGGTCCTCTCCGGCCGTCAATGCTGCGCACGGCGCGACGGCCATGGCTAGCAAGACATCGTCACAGCTAAGTGCATCCACGTCACCTCAAGAGCCGCCGCCTTCATTGCCTGCAATACAAACGCAGCAAACGCCTTCCGCTTCTTCATCAACGACGTCACCTCCCAAGCAGCACTCTTGCCCATTACCTTCCCTCCGCTTGCCCTTCATCGGCGGGAGCGGTGCTAGCAAGTTGCCCTCCGGTGCTTGTGCTTCACTACCCTCTAAGGTCTCGGCCTTCGGTGTTAGAACAGGTATCAGTCGTGCACTTGGTGGTGGCGCAGCCGGCTCTCGCAAAGGATCAGAGATTGTGCAGAACCCTAGGTTCAAGACACTTACCATTGGCGCGGAACTCAAGCAAATGCTTGAAGAGCTCGCACCCCAGGCTTCTCTCAACCAAGAGCAACCTCTACGTACGGGGCGAAACCGTAACCTCCTAGTGCTTGATCTTCGGCCCCACACGGCATTTGTGGCACAGGGTCGACTGCGTCATGCAATTAACATCTGCGTACCGTCGACTCTCTTGCGAAGGCCGAACTTTGCTCTCAACAAGATTGCAGAGACCATCTCCAGTAGACGCGATCAGGCTCATTTCAATCGGATCTTGGACCTCGCAGTTAACAGCGACAAGGGAAAAGGGACGAGAGTTGTCATACTGGATCAGGAGACGCTGTTACTTTCGCAAGATTCTATGGTCCATTCGCTGATGAGTAAGATCGAGAAAGCGGGATACGAAGGCGACATCTGCTGGATCAAAGGAGGTTGGAATGCTATCCAGAAGTGTACCGAGGCAGAACCCGCCTCAGCGAACCAGACGGTGGATTTGGCGGACGTTGTAGAATTAGACATGTTGGACGATGAGCAAGAGGAGGACGAAGAGGAAGAGACGATAGACCAGCGAGATGTCGAGGCTGGTGAAGAACAGGAGAGTGCCGATGATCTTGCTAGTTCGGAAACATCGGATGCACAAGATACAAGAACGCCCAGACAGCCTTTTCCGAGTGCAGTTACTGGTCAAGGTACTGCTGAGTCTACCGATAATGGCGCAAGTGGGGCATATTTCCAAAACTACCTGCAAGGACCGAGAGCCATCATCGGAAAAGGACGTTCTTCACAATCATCCTTCACATCTACTGCCTCTTCAGACTCTTTGTTTCCCTCGTCAATCGCTTCTTCGCAATCTTCGGTGGCTTCCGCGATGGAGCGAGGAAAGTCGACTTCGCCGGTTACGCCTCACTTTGATTCTAACAAAGTCCAACTCCCTCACTTAAGGCCTTCTACCTCTCCATCTCAAACCGTATCGCCTGCATCCTCCGCATCTTCTTTCCCGGCTGCCAAATTCCGTACTTTGCTAGGCTCCTCCTCCTCTGGTTCATCTAGTTCGACATCGAATAAACCTCGAAATGCTAGCGCAGGTATTGGGTGTTCCATTGTCCGGCCTAAAAATCTTCCTATGGCTGCATTTCAATACAACTCGACTGCTCAAGGAGCTACTGTTGAAACTCCCCAAAAAGCGCTAGCCGCATCCAGCAGGCCTGCCACATCTTCCGGTAAAGGCCAATTCCAGATGGGTTTAGACAATGATAACGCCAACATTGGCAAATTCCCAGCAAGCCTAGGAATGGAAAATTCGAAATCTGCCACAAAGGCACCTTTTGGTAGGAAAACGGCTGCTAATCCATTTTTCGATAATATTAGACAGAACATTGAGGTACGCGTTTCTCTAGAAGGGCCATGTATTGAGACGACAAACTGATTGCGTACCTTTCCCCATACTGCCTGCATTCGCTTTCGCTTCCTTTGGCATCCTGCAGTCGCAATCGATAGACCATGTGTTAGAGCATGTTGCTCCATTGGAGATCCCACGGGAGTTTACGAAAGTCACTACAGTCAAGCATCTGCCCAAGTTCCTGAGGTCCCTCATCAACCTGAGTCCCAAGAGTCGAGCAGAAAAGTTACACAAAGAGTATTTCGATATAGAGCAAGCTGAGCAAAGAAGACTGCAAAGAGTGCTGGATTGGCATTGTCAACAAAGCGTCGTTGTTGACTTGACAAAATTGGAAAAGGATAGACAGCATGCACCAGATGAGAAAGACAAAGGCAAGGATGGCGTGAAGACTGATCGGCCGGGAGATTCCTCCTATCATCCCTTCAGCATTTCTGCCGGCGTTGAGAAAGGTCATCTGAATCGCTACAAGAACATGTGGCCTGTAAGTAGACCACGATTTTTTCGCATGTTATCGTCGCCAGGTTGGATCTAATATCCGTCCTTACAGTACGAGCATGCCCGAGTCCGCCTTGACAACGGATCATCACCTACTTGTGGCGACTATATCAACGCTTCGCACATTCACCTTCGGGGAACTCCGAAGCGTTACATAGCTTCTCAAGGCCCATTGGAACAGACAACGGAACATTTTTGGCGACTTGTCATGCAGGAAAACGTACATGTCATTGTCATGCTCACGCTACTACAAGAAGGTGGACGCGAGAAATGTAGCAACTATTTCCAGACTGCCACGTATGGCGACATCGAAGTCGAACTCGTGGAAGAGAAGGGATCAGAAGAAGCTATGAAGAAATCAGTCTGTAAAGAGTTTGGGTTCTTCTCCATGGATGAAAAGGCCGATAGTCCTGCTTCTTCGGAGCCTGCATCTGTTGGGCGCGGGGACAAGAGATCGAAGGAACCATTCTACGCTTCGACCCCAACGCAAGCTTCGGACAGCGTCTCAACAAAGCGCTACTCAGTGCAGACCCCGTCCGGAAGCTCGCAAATGCAAGGGCATAAACGGTCTTTATCAACAAGGCTGGACTCGGCTATTGTCCGGCGCACTATCGAGCTGAGGCGCAAATCGGATCCGCCCAATACGCCCCCGAAGGTAGTCAGACATATTCAGTACATCAAATGGCCCGATTTCGATATACCACCAGATCCAAATGTGGTCATTGATTTGATATCGGAGACAAACAGAGCCCAGAGAGATCTAGCTGATCCCGCTGGCGATGAGTCGCCTGTCCTTGTACACTGCTCGGCTGGTGTGGGCAGGACTGGAAGTAGGTTCGATTTCTCTTAGCGTCGCTGGCGCAGCCTTTCACTAGACCAGGCTAATCTCGTTTCTTCTGTAGCATTCATCGCAGTCGACACACTGCTCGAACGGTATCGCCGAGAACGTCACCAGGCCAGAACAAGTGGCAGTCTTAGCAATGGCCCACCCTGTGCGCGAGTTAGAAGATCGGGTTCCGACGCAGGATTGTCTTCAACCCTGCAAGACCTCAGCTTGACAGATGATGACGCTTCGCCGACAACGACGTCGCCAGGCAAGTCCAATTCGAGTGCCGCCCGGCCTCCCGCCATCCGTAGCTCCTCTTCGCAGGAAACGCCTCGCCATCTTTCAGCCCGTCTAGGCATCAAAGAACTACTCCCCGAAGATCATAGCGATCCTATCTTGTCACTGGTCAATCAAATGCGCGAACAGCGAATGTCGAGCGTCGCGAATGCAGGACAATACATTTTCACTTACCTTGCCTTAATGGCTGGTATTTCACAAGAACTAGCTGAAGAAGGTATCATAACCAATTCGCCCGTCGCATGAGTTCATAACGCTCAACAACCTATTCTAGTCTGCCTGCTACTATTAGATTAGGTACTAGATATCTGTCCGCTTGCCTGTCTGTCAATTCTGTCAAGATCTTGGAGCAGAACGGTTTGCATATTTCAGCCTGTCTTAAAACTTCATTACCTCATCATATCTGTATCTCTGTCGGTATCAGCCTGACATGACGGACAAACTTTCATTTCATTCTCCACCCTTACTTGGTAGACAACCCTTCCCGACATCGTTGTCTTCCTAGTCTTAGTCCATGGACATAGTATTCGTTACATAGCTGTGTTTCTGTCTCGTAACAATGCAAGCCGTCCCTCCTTCTGGTCATGTCTGTCATCCGCTTCCGGGATGACTGATGCAAACTTCGGACTATACATCATTGTCTTCAGTAGACTGCAGTGCTTTGACACGTGTCATGAAATCGGTTGAGCTCAGTGAATAGACGATTCACAGCGAACGATTCACAGGATGGTTTTCAATGGACCAATCCGAAGTAACATGCTACAGGTATCGTTTACAGTACGAGCGTTCCTAAACATTTCTTTTCTTTCCTAAATCTCAACAGTCTTGCCTTCTGATCGCAGACGAGCTTCGAACTTTGCGAATTCATCGGCAGCGATGGATTCCTCCGCCGACAGGATCTGTTCGACTCCTTTTACTTCTGGTATCTGTGTGGCCATCAAGGCAACGATAGTTTAGCATGCATGCATACTGATTTTAACGAGGCCATCCCTAAAAGGGAAACTCACATAGTGCATGAGCATGCGCTCGATTCCAGACTTGAGTGTGACTGTTGAGCTATCACATCCTCTGCATGAGCCTTTGAGACTGACGGTAACGATACCCGAGTCCTCGCTGAAGCCTTTATATTCAATATCGCCGCCGTCTTCCTGAATCGCTGGTCTGACACGCGTGTCAAGGAGTTCTTTGATCATGGCTACCACTTCGCTGTCTGTATCTAATATCCTTGTATCTTCAGGTCCTTCTCCCTCTACTCTACCTTCGAAGAAGAGCTGCTTGCCCTGACTGAAATGCTCGATAATGACAGAATAGATCTCGGGCTTGAGCAGCGCCCATTGCGTATCTTCAGTCTTGCTGACGCTGATAAAGTCCGGACCGAAGAAGACCATCTTTACGCCTGGAATGTCGAACAGAGCGCTTGCTAACGGTGATGTCCGCGCTTCCTGGGATGAGAGGAATTCATACGTTTGCCCGCTTGTGCTTAGTGGCTCGCCGGGGATGAATTTGAGAGAATCTTCGTTCGGCGTCGTTTCGGTCTTGGACAAGAGGAAAGCGGGTTCGGGTTAGCAGCTCGTCTTCCTCAGTCGTCATGCATGCTCGCTCACCTGAACAAACATTGAACGAGCTGGGGGCGCAGAGCGGAATCCGGTATCGTCAGTGGCGGAAAGAGGCCAATCTTCTTGCTGGCAAATGCAACGAGCACTGCATGCTCACCTTGAACGAGCGAAGGAGCGATACTGCGAAGTCTGTACGACGGACGTGATGCCCCAATCAGACTGCTGGCTCCTGCTGCGGGCATTGCTGTCCTCGCATGCAGCATCCGTCGAGCAGTCTGGACCGCTGCTGGCTGATTCATGGCAAGCGGCCGCATCCTTGCCATGGTCTTGCTGGCCGTCCGGCACGGGCAGAACGCTTTCATGGTGATGTGCTGTGGGTAGAATGTCGCGGTAGACTGGTCCTGGTGGATGCTGTCTGTTGGCCGGAAGGATGGCTGGACCACGCAGTCTTGCGTGCTGCAGTGTGCGGTAGATCGAGAAACTACTTGAGAGGTGACTAATCAGGATTGTCCAGCACCTCTGCTTTTCTCATTGGGCGCATGCAGACCGACATGTCACCGCCGTTGACCTGATGCAGCATATGTCACGGTCCAGGAACCAAGAAGTGTGCCTCCCGATGAGCACGGCATGAGACAGGCGCACAATGTTCAGAAATGCCTCAGACAACCCAGACAGCTGCACGACGGATGGGATTCGGCAATTCGTGCTTCATGGAGTTCAATGCCATCCATACATAATGCTAAATCGCGATACACCAATTCTACTTCCTGTTTTTCGGCTCGTTCAGCGTGCTCTGCAACTCGGACGGTTTGCGTCGCGATTCACGCGCGGCTGCAGGGACTACATCCTTGGAAGTATTACAAGATTACGATGGATACAGCCAATGCTGTTGGGATTGGTCGAGCAAGTTTGCAGGCAGAACAGACAAGCCGAAGAACTTCCAGGTCTAGGCGTTGACAGACATGTTGAGGCGGGCAGCCGCTTTAGCTACAGCCATGTCTGTGCCCGATCTGCTGTGCATCAGCATGTATGGCAGAGAGACGGAGGTTATCTGAAGTACGGCTTCCAGCCTTGACGTGTTTGATCGACTCGGGACATGAAGCAAAAGCTCGGAGTATACTTGCAAGCAAGAGAACTTGAGAGATCCAAATATCGATACTGGAAGTAGATTTTGGGGGCTCGTTATTGACTGACAGGCGGTTCATTGCAGTTTGAACTGTGAAAGCACGTAGCCTTCTGATTCTCTGGTTATCATGCCAAAATATGCGTCTTTCAGCTCCATCTCCTGCATCCAACGGCCGCTGGTGAACGAGTGGAGGCAGAATTTTCGCTTCAGCCCTGCGTCCTGCTGACCTGTCTAAGAATCTGTATTTCTCGCTCCAGGACTGCCAAGAGCTCTTCCACGAGATTTTAAGTGATGGTCAATGGCTCGGCCGAACTTGTAATTCAGACTATGAAAGCTGATCTCCAGGATCATTTGCATTTCCCTGCCCCCTAAGCTATTCAGGAACGTGGTCGCCACCCTCGCACTGTTCTTTCAATCTCCGCAGACAGTCGACTTTCGGGACCATGTGCTGTTGTAGTCGGTTCGTGAATGGCCGAATTTGCAACGTTCAGCCAATTAGAAAGGTTAGATATGCCATTATCGTGCAAATATAGAGATTCTGACAGGTCCTCATCCTTAATGAGCTGTTGAAGGCTTCTAGTGGTGGAAGAGCTTTCCTTTTATCCAAAGAGGCCCGTTCTTGATGACCTGTCACAAACTGTTAGTGGCGTGCATGTTCTCCGACTACCTGTCAGAATCTTCCAGCGTTCCGAGCTCCTTAATGAGCTGTCAAAGGCTTCWAGTGGYGGAARAGCTTTCCTTTTRTCCAAAGAGGCCCGTTCTTGATGACCTGTCACAAACTGTTAGTGGCGTGCATGTTCTCCGACTATCTGTCAGAGTCTTCCAGCGTCGCGAGCTCCTTAATGAGCTGTCAAAGGCTTCTAGTGGCGGAAGAGCTTTCCTTTGTCCGAAGAGGCCCGTTCTGGATGATCCCAAGAGTGGTACCGAAGAAGAGGTAACCGTGATCTAGGGAACATAAACTCCGCTTATAACGGAAGGTATACACGAAAGCCAACCGGACCGTACACCAAGGGTTGATGGTGACTTTTGGGATGAAGAGCTGTCATCCACAGTTGCTGGGACCTAGGTTCCAGAGCTTTTTTTGGTCGTGATGGCCTCTGCCATCGCATTTAGCGGTAACAAGCTCAGTAGCGGCGAATCCGAAAATATGAAGGTCGCACTACAAACGGGGTTAAATCAGGACGGACAGACTCTAAACGAACGATTTCAGGTAACTAGCATGAACAAAGGGAAACGACTGCGATACAGTGAAATGCCTCCGGAAACAAGCGCTTACAGGCGCGTTTGTGATGGTGTGTGCAAACAGACAACAAGTACACCTTAGCCAGTGCTACGCGTACCATGACTTCTTCCTGCACATGGGATCGGTGAAATCGTTAGCTTAGTATCGGTTTCCTGCATTTCGCTTAGCTCGCACGTTCAGCTTTCTAGTGCATTCGATGCATACCAAATCGACGATCTTTAATCCAAGGGACGTTTCGGAAGTCCCGAAACAAAGCAGTTCGTCGCTCCTCTCCCGACAGTATTGACAGGCCTGAACGGGCTTCTCATCGGACTGCGCTGTTCCTCGGACTGGTATCGGCATACACAGGGATCAGATTCGGCGCGCTACACAATACAACCACGGCTCCCCGATTTCCTAAGGGTCCCCACGTGGATGATCCACCAGGATCCTGCGTAGCATTCCTTTCTGTGTCGGGTGATGGAGAGCGACTAGGAGGCAGAGCTCTCTTACCGGTGACGACGCCTTGGCCCAAGTTTTGATGCTGCTGCAGTTCAGTCGCGCCAGTGGCCCTTTTCAAGGCCGGCGGCTTGCATCATGAATAGCGTCACCTCAGCATCATGAAGCCTTTCCTCTACCCGTCGGGCTTACCGTATGGGAAGGTGTGGCCTGTGGCCCATTGCCCATGGATGCATGCGCAATTGGGCCCCTCGGATTCCTAGGTCTGGACGGACGGACATCTAAGCGGGTCTGTCTTGTCTGTTGCGGGGAATCACTAGAGCCTTTCATGGTGTTCTGTAGTAATCAAACAGCGTCGCGCTTCCTTGGAGTGACTCGCCTTGTGGATATGTTTGGATTTAGTGAGAACAAAGCCAAAAGAGGCAAGCAGTCGAAAGGTGATTTGTCCTCGAATCCGCATTTCGCCATAGATAAAACCTTTTGAGAGAGAGCGGACGAGAGCGGACGTATTCACAAAAACTCAGCCATGTCTGTGTCAAGTGTCGTGTGTGCAGTCATAAAAACACAGCCATGTCTGTGTCAAGTGTCCGGTGTGCAGTCACAAAACTCAGCCCTGTCTGTGTCAAGTGTCCTGTGTGCAGTTGTTTTGCCACACAGATAGTCCTGGGTTTTTTCAGTAGCGATCCGATTCAAAGTTGCTTTTGGCTCGACGCATACAGGCAATTTGCACCTTGTCGGTCGTCAGTAGAACCTAGCCTTGAAAATATCCATTGAGCGTACGAGACAGCATACTGGTCAGCAGGGAACTACGGGCACCAGGTTACATTTAGAGACATTTCGAAGTCGGAATCCTTGAGGAGATCGATATAACTACAATATATACTAGGGAAACTAGCACACACAATTTATTGCTGTGGAATCTGGTAGAGCATATTCCCGCCGGAGCTTGGTAGGTAGGTGACGTTGCGGTTCTTCGCCATTGTACCAGCGATGTCCTTTGCAGCTTCGATTCTTCGCAGTTGAACGAGACCCTCACCTGCTCGGTCAATAGCAGAGGAGATGATGGTAGCGGCTTCGGCTTCACCCTCTGCTCTGATGACGGAAGCTTGTCTCTCTTGCTCTGATCGCTCGACGACGAACTTGGCTCGCTCGGCCTCTGTGTTGCCACCGAATTGGCATTAGTAAGATAACAAGGGTGGTTTGCATTACAAGGACGAACCTTGCTGTGCAATCTGCTTCTGCTCGACGGCCTGTGTGAACTCTTTGCCGAATGTCAAATGCGTCAGAGAGACATCTTCTAGAAGAATGTTGAACTCCCTCGCTCGCTTGAGCAAATCCTCTCTAATTCTGCTGCTGACGATCTCTCTTTGTGTGATGAGTTCTGCAGCATCGAACTGAGCGACGACTGCCTTCAAGACTTCGTTACCAATTGAAGGTAGGACACGCTGTAGTAGATCGTAGTCCACTCGGCATCAGCAATCGGGCGTTCCCCGTCACACAGACAGGAGCGGGGAGCACCCACCTCGTCGTAATCTGCACCCAGTGTTCTGTAGATGGTTGGGAGGTTGACAACATCCGGCCGCGACATGACACGAAGCGTTAGGGAGACTTGCTGCAGATCTGTATGGTTGCGGTGGTGGCACAAAGTCAGCGATCCAGTGGTAGCTTTGCAATTCCCTGGGCAATAACAGGTAGCACACACCCTTGGATCCGGTTGTGGTACTGATGTTCCTAGGCTTGATTCGCACATCGTACAAAATAGCCCGCTGCAGCCATGGAACGAGGAAATGCGTGCCTTCATTGATGGCCTTGTCCTTGACACCTAAGCGGCGAAACGCAGACGCAAGTGGGGATCAGAGTCAGCATTGCAGGCTCCGGCGTTACCACACTGCAGCCATACATTGCGGCAGCTACTCACCTTGGAATCGGTCGAAGATGATAGCTCTCGTTCCTCCTGGCACATCGTACAGCGATGCTTGCGCTACCGCAAGTCCCAGAATCGCCGGAACTGCATTTGGAAGATTCACGAGCAAGCGGAGCAATGTACGTTAGGGAAATCAGGCGGCGTAGGAGTCTATCGTGTCGTGTTACTCACCTGCAAAACGACCTGCGACAGCTGACATCTTTGAATGTTGATGAGTAGGTGTTGGAAAGCAGCAGGAAACCGCTTACGCTTGCTTGTTACACTTTCGACTGCTCCAACACAATCGAAAGCCGGCTAACTCGACGGGCAGATAGTCGACAACACAGACATATAGCGCAAGCTCAATACAAGCTTCCTGGCTGCACCAGTCTTGTCAGCTTCCTCTGTTATGACTCCGTATGCAGAAGGCAAGAAGTCCCGTTGTGCAGCAGGATACATATCGATTATTTAGGGAGTGGTATGAACGCATACGACAATGGCTCTATGATAGACGTGACAACAAACGAGGCAGCTGTGTGCTTTGGCCATCCTGTTCACTTCCCACTGCCGAAGAGGACAAGGAGTTGTAACACAGATGGAGCCGACACGGCTATAGCGCTAACATCCTTGCAAAGTCAGAAGGCAACCTGATTGCAGGATAGATACCCCACTCACGCTCCCACAGCTTGTATGATTGCTGCTGTTGCGAGTCTGCGTTCAGCTAACGGACGAGGACGCTCGTTCTCCTTGAGATGCCAGATGAGGATGCCTACGACACCACTGACAGCTCCCAAACCGGGCCAGATCAAGGTTCTTAATACTGCTTGACTTCTGGCTGTTTTTGCATTCGGGATCTCAGGTTCTCCGGCAGGCCTATTCGGGGGTGGTCCTGATTTGACGAACGGCACACGGGATGAGGAAGCAGTCAGAGAGATGCTTCGCAAGAGATTCCTAACGGGTTAACGTACCTGGCTCAACGTCAGAGAAGCTACGTCTCGAACTAGCCACTGCATCTATCAGAAGGAGGATGAGTCCCATTGCTACGCCGCCGATACACCCGATATAGACTATGGCCTCTGCTCTTCGATGGGTTCTGAGGTCATATGCCTCCCAAGAAGTTTGAGTTAGGATGAACGATCCTAGTAGTTCGAAGATCTGCTGGTCGGCTTGAACATTCAAAATTTTGAATACGGAAACTTTCGGGCAAACCTCACCAAGCCATATTCTACGCCTAATACCAGCCGTAGGAGCACCCAGCCACTGTATGAAACAAGACTGTTGAGTGCGTGAAAGTCTTGGGAAAGGCAGTTGCTCACATTTTAACTAAACAGCTCTTCCCACCCGGACGTTGTGTAGGGGCTGGCCCAGTCTTGACAGCTGCTAGACGCCTTGCGAAGTTCAGAGAATAGCTATATCCTATATAATAGCATCAGCCACCTTGAAGGATGATCTGACTGGGACCAGTGCCTTCTCAAATAACAGTACCTGCAGGACCAATTCCGGACATTGTAGGTAACGGATGCTCTGGCGAGCGGAAAGGAATGTGGGGGCAGTCGAGGTGATCTCCAGTCAGTTGGTGTACAGCGATAGGTCAGCCCAGGAGAAAGACCGCAAGCCTATAGATCCGCATGTCCCGGCAATTGTCAAAGTTTTCCATTGTCGCATGCATTACCTGAAATCTGTACTGGAGGGTAAGCTCGTTAGGCACTGCCTCAGCTGCCTCCTCGGTAGATACAGGTAAGCAGAATTTACAAAGGGCACAGTAGTTTCAGCAGAGTACCATCTTGTCAGACGCTTGCATTCTTGTACAGAACTATCTGCATGTCCGCAGGCGATGGTGCATTTCAAACCCGACTTTCATATTCATTCATTGAATATGTGCAGTGAGCGGACAGTTCCTTCAGGAGGCCCAGAATAAGACTCTTAAGCCAGCTAGTACGTAGATCGGCATGATCCTGACGATGTGGTCACTTGCGGTAGCTTCACTGCCGCCTGCTACAACATCCAGGACTGGAGTCGCAAAGGCTGATCGGGGAAAGCGAGAGAAGCGACATCCTCGCCAGCTGCAACTGCCTCTCTCCCAAGCAGCAGCAGCCATCACACCGACAAGCTTCTCCGCTCTGAAAGTCAACATGAGAACATCGTCGCTTCAATCCATCGCCGCACCGATGCGCCTCGCCGCTCGGAGATCTGCAGCCAGCCCTGTGGTTCTTTCGCAAGTTCGCCATGCAAGCCATGGTCCTCACTACAATCAGCCTTCAGGATACCTTTTCGGGGAGAAGGTGCGATGCTAGTGTTGGTGTCGCACTATAGTAGAGACTGACGTGCTTGTCCCTTACCCATTCCTGCTATTCAATCCGTTGATCACGATGTTGGTCTGCTTGGATCTAATGCGAATCAACGAGCAGCCCGGGACTCGTCAGAAGGAGGACTGGGAGAACCTCTACATGGTGAGAATAGTCTATGCAGCGCAGTACGAAGCTTTCTGAGCCTTGACATTGCCTGACTTTATTGCAGTACGGAATGTTCGGTGGAATGGCTCTCTTTGGAATCCTGTATCTCTACAAGCCAGACACGACGTGAGTATAGTTCGCTTCTGCCCGTGGAAAGCTCTATGCAGAGACTTGTACTTATACTATGCCTTATGCAGTGTTCAAACATGGGCATTGGCGGAAGCTGTAAGTGATCCGAAGATGCAAGCTCTCGTATGTAAGCTATGTCTGAGCTGACTTGGGACAATCATCGTGACACAGAAAAAGAAAATCGAGCAGGAAGGAGGATTGCCAAAGTGGGAGAAGTCGTGACAAGGGGCTACTTCTCACGAGGACTGTTCTCACACCATTGTAACATAAAGCGTTTATCGACGAGCGGCTAGTGACTCTGCAACTTGCTACTCCCAGGTAGTACCCTCGCAAGTATATCGCAACTGACTACAATGCAGCTCTTATGGGTGTTTTTAACAACAACAGAAATAGGCCGAAGATATACAAAGACCGACAAGAATCGACCTCTCAAGAATGCCCTGCGTTGCTGTCTTGTACAGGCAGGGGCCAGGCTAGGCAGAAAGCCGAGGAACCAGATATGATCATGTTTGATCCGCTTGCGGACCATCTGACATCAAGTGCATTGAAATCATTCTCTGTTAGACATAGACGCCGTTAGCCATGCATCGCATTAACGGGGCCATGGTGGAGATAGCTGTCGACTTACTCGAAGGTATACCTACGACCTCCATCATGCCGGGCGAAGGTGCTTCACTGGGATCACGTTCTACTTCATCCACATCCTCATCGTTTGAGGGACGGTCTTCTTTCGGAACCTCCTCGTTCCACAAGACAATGTTTTTCTGCCCTGTCACGATGGCCAGACACTCTTTGCCATCTAAGGTCTGCGCAGGTCGCCAAACTAATCTGCGCAGGGGTGAGCGTAATTTCACAATAGAGCAAAGCCTAGGCCTGATACCCGTATACGGTAGAGCGGGCGAGGAACGCATAAACCTGACGAGAAGGAGGAGAGTTTTACCCGATCCCGGACTTGCTGAAGTAGCGACAAGGAACCTGCCGCTGGGCGAGAATGAAAGATGATCTACGCCAATATCTTTGCTGTTCTTACTGCTGTGCACTTGTTGGCGGCTGCCTGTCCCGGCCTTGCGTGTGCCTGATGCAGCCAGACCGTTGAAATGAGCCAGTGCGCTCGAGAGGGAGTTATGCGAGCGCTCTTCGAATGCTGCGATACTCGAGGCCAGTGCCTGTTCAGACGTTACGATCGACGGCTCGATGAAGGTATGCTACGTATATAAAGTCGTCAGGAACAGCCCGGTATGACATCGCTGACCTCGATGCTTACAACACGGCGGCTGACGAGACTTCCAGAAGGTACGGCGTTGCCGAAGATACCTCCAGGCAGTTCTAGTTCCGCAACTGTGCGCCATGCTGTTGCATCTGCCAAGATTCTGACTCTATCGTCGAATCCTCCGACTGCCAAGAACCGGCCTGACGGATGCCAGACTACCTTCTTAATCCCCAAGCCAAGCACGCCATCCTCCTTCTCCAGGACATGTTGGTGCTGGAGGCGGCCACTTGGAGAATAGATGTATAGGCCATACTATGATATCTTTTAGCCAAACATTAATTGAGAGCTTCCTTCTACGTCAAGTGAGCTTACTTCTAGACTTGACTCCCACACAGCCAGGTAGTTTCCGCAAGGCGACCAGCTAACATTGCGTGCGTCGCCTGTGTCAAGCGGGAAGTGCTGATGTGAGGAGGCTATCAGTTATGAAGCTCATTCAGGCTCTGCAGGCGCGCTCACCCTGATAAGAGACAATTTATCGAGCTCATATACGCCAATGTGATCCTTGCCAGAATGACGTTCGAGGACGGCTACATAGTCCGGCTCATCGGGAGAAATCGCCCAGCCTGCACACGACAAGGAAGCCTAAGACCAGCGTCGATACGACAAGCCCGGTTTTATAATCTTACCTGCCTCTGATCCTTGTTTTGGAGACTGTATGTGATATTGGCGGAGCGTTTCCAGATCCCAAACTGTTATGCGAAGCTGTTGTGATATGATTGTAAACATGCTCAACCGGGGCTTGTCGGTGGCGGAATGGCCACACCCACATTATGCCGTGCCCAGCATGCAAGCCAGCGTTTCCCGAAGGTGTTGTCATCCCACCACTTGATTCCTTGTAATCCTTCGGAACCAGGCGTGATGGTTGCTGCCGGCTTGTCACCCAGCGAGACGGAATACACGTGAATGACTGGGTTCTTGTTATCTGTGCAGGCTGCAGCCAGATACCGCGAATCATGAGAGAACAACAGCTGCGAGTACGTGCATCCCTGAGGCAGACGCCATGACTGCAGCACCTGGAACGTCTCTGCATCGCGCAGGACCAGCAGAGACAGCGTGGCGGTCGCCAGCAGGCCGTCGTCGGGCGACGCGATTGTGCAGCTCGGTCCAGCATGCGAGTAGAGAGAAGTAAAGTCCATGTCGCCTGTGTGTGTCACCGCGGCAGCATCTCGAAGATGATTGAGCGAACGTTGGCGTTGGAGAGAGTGGGACAGAACGCAATCATCAATAACTTGCTTCCACCTGATCAGCCGCTTGCTTTCTGATGGACACGTACAACCAACATGGCAAGCAGAAGGCCGGCTGGAGGACCGGAAGCTGCAGGCGGGAGCAGCAGCCATGCATCCAGGCGACCAGCCTTCAGCACCTCGCGGCCGTCGTCCAGAATAGGCAGCGCGGCGGGGTCTTCCTCCGCCATAGCGATAAACAACATCCGGACAGCGAGACAGGCTGCGGCAGGGAGCCGCAAGCCGCTCAGTGCAGCCTCGCCGAACGAGATGCCCGCGTTCAGAGCGTCCAGCAGTGCTGCGGTCAACGACATCAAGGCATCCATGCGGCCTCAGGGCGGTATCGCTCGGTCACAGTCGATGGCTGCGCGCTCCGCCGCGACGGTGCTCATGAATAACAGCCATGCGCGAACCATGTCGTCCAACAGTCTCGGAGCGAGGACGAACGGCAGCGAAGCGACTCAAGACATGGCTTCCCAGTCAGGGATCTTGGAAGCCTCGTCTGGTAACATCAGGGTGGTGGTCCGCTGCAGGTGAGCGAAGGAGCACGTGACGGGAAAGGACCCCGAAAGCGTTCTGCATCTGTACCTAACGCCGTACAACCTTAATTTCTTCCTGCAGAGGACCTAGCGCCAAAGAGCTCGCAGAATCAACGGAACTCTGCGTCGCGACTTCGGCTACCCGAGGGCAAGAAGTGCAAATTGCGCATTCCGCTCTGTCTTCCCGGGATAGCCAGACAACCAGTTCCTCAACACAGAGCACCTCGGCTGCTGCTTCGTTGCTGCTACCTGGGCTACCTAATCAGCTGGAAGTCCCTGCCGGAAGGACATACAATTTCGACCATGTTTTCGGTGAACAAGCCGACCAGGCCATGCTATATGCCGAAGTCATACAACCTATACTGGATGAAGTACTACTCGGATACAATTGTACGGTATTCGCATATGGACAAACAGGCACTGGAAAAACGTAAGCTCGATGCGTCTATAGCCAGTTGAATTTGCTAACAATTGCTTCCAGATATACCATGGAAGGTGACCTGAAGCCTTCTGCATTAGGGACCTTCTCACCGGAAGCAGGAATCATACCACGCACGCTGCATAGACTGTTTCACATGCTAGAAGACAGCGACTTTACGCTGCGAGTATCGTTCTTGGAGCTGTACAATGAAGAATTGCGGGACTTGAATACGTCGGATGGCGCCCTTGAGACGGATGATGCACCCTCTGGAAGCGGATCAAGCAGTCCTCAGCTGAAGATTTTCGAAGATGCAGGTCGCAAAGGCGGTGTGGTAGTCCAGGGTCTCGAGGAAACATACATCAAAGACGCTGCAGCAGGCATTAGGATCCTCACCCGCGGCTCTCACCGGCGGCAACAAGCCAGCACGAAATGCAACGACCACTCTTCACGCTCGCACTCCATCTTTTCCATTACTGTCACGTTAAAAGAAGTGTCGAGTAAAGGTGAAGATCTCGTCAAAGTCGGAAAGCTCAACCTAGTCGACTTGGCTGGCAGTGAAAACGTAGGGAGAAGTGGAGCGGTCATGGTTCGCGCTCGCGAAGCGGGCATGATCAACCAAAGCTTGTTGACCTTGGGTAGAGTCATCAATGCGCTTGTTGAAAAGAGTTCACATGTGCCGTATAGGTGAGCTTCTCTGGCGCTAATTCACAGGCAATGAGCCCTGAACCTTGCGCTGCATTCGCAGAGAATCAAAACTCACCCGTTTATTGCAAGACTCGTTGGGTGGGCGAACGAAGACCTGTATCATAGCAACGATCTCGCCGTCACGGCTAAACTTGGAAGAAACTATGTCTACGCTGGATTATGCAGCAAGAGCGAAAACGATACGTAACAAGCCAGAGGTCAACTCGCGCCTGACGAAAGCGGCGCTTCTGCAAACATACTCGCAAGAGATAGAACGATTGAAGACAGACTTGTTAGCAGCAAGGGAAATGAACGGCATATTCCTATCTGAAGAATCTTGGATGGAGATTAGCTCGGAGCATGAAGCGAGAAAGGCCGAGTTGAGTGAAGCTAAGAAGGAGAAGGACATATGGCAAAGTCGGTATCGCACTACACAAGAGCAATTCGATCAGGCTATGCGCGTACTCAATCAAAGGGAGACAGATCTGCGTACCGCAAACGAGGCACTCGCGGTGGAAAGCGCACGCTTGCGATCTACGGAAGAGGAATTGATGACTACTCAAACGCACCTCTCAAAAGAGGAGAGTCTTCGTAGGGCATACGAGGAGGAGCGCAAAACTTGGAAGTCATTCGCACAGGAGGCAACTACCGACATAGAAGGCTTGATGGCCAAAATTAGTCGGTCTGCTTCAATCGAACAAGCTAATGAACAAACAATACGTACCGCGCATTCGCAGCTGGATAATGCAGTTGCAAAGCTACTTCAGAACTTGCTGCAGTTTCAGAGCTCGCATACCGCGTACAAGGAGAAACATGAGAAGCTAGTACACGAAACCGCTAGTCGGCATATCCAGGTGATACATTCACGCCTGGCAGTCTAGGATTATATTCATACTGACAATCGAATCTCAGGCTTTATCTGCGAACAATGTCTTCCTGGAGGAACAGCTCTCGTCACTCTCAGAAGGCGCTTCAGGCTTACGGCAGCGTCTCCTTTCGCAGGATGTTCAGCTGCAGGCATTCCTACAATTAATAGAGAGCAGTACTCAGGAGCTCCTCGATGAGCATCGGAGAAAGCAAGAGTTAGCTAGCCAAAGCAATACAGAGATGCTTGCATCGATAGAGGGCAGCTGCTCTAAGATCTTGTCGGAGTCCGATGGTTCCTCGGTCTCGTTGAGCAACAGTGTCAGTATCCTTGCTCAATCAGTTGAGGCTGTCCTAAGCGCACAGGAACAGTTCATACGTGAGAGAAGGGAGAAAGAGCAAAAGAGCTTGTTAAATGAAGTGGGTCTCCCCTTGTTCAGTTGACGCCAAATACTTTCCTTTGCTAATACCGGCGTAACAGAATGCATACTTGCGAGCTCAAAACGAGGCTCTGTCAAAAATGGTCTCGTCACGTCGCGATCATGCGAAGAAATGGCAAGGCGAGCTCATTGCGGCTATTAGTGACTCGTTGACGAAGTACAATGAAGCGCAAGACACGTTAGTCAAGACGCATGTGACCGGTGTGCAAGAGTCGTTGGATGTTGCGCAAACCGAGAGATCTGAAAACGGCAAGGCGCGCATCATGAGCCTGGATACGTTACAAAAGGATGCTGCTTCACATCGGCTAGAAGTGGAGGAAAAGATGCAAATTGCTCGAACATCCGCCGATACTGCCTCACAGGTAAGTATCAGACTCTGCTTGGGTATACTTGAGGATTGACGTTTTGCTTCTTCGGCCTGTAGATTACGTGTTCAAGCGTGACCCGGATGCTAGACACCGTTCAAGCCCACAAAACTGCAATACTAGGTACCAGTGATGACCAGATTACAGATCTGAATGCAAGAGTATCTGACCTTCAGTCATACTGTGAAACATGTAAGTTACACCTGGGTTTCGAGTGTCAACTCTCGGAAGGCAGCTGAATGTTTACCCATGCTGTAGTCGAAGAGGCAAGATCGCTTCAGCGAAATGAGACGCTCGCGGACTTTGATGGCGTCATTGAGGAAACACAGGAGACGTACAAAGATCTTCAGATAGACATGAAGGATTGCTCTAACAATCTCGAAACTGGCTTGGACGAACTGGCCAGCGCTGTAAGTTGAGAACGAGTCGCTGCGAGTTCTGGAAGGTGCTAATCTGGGCTTTTCCATTAGACGCAAGCTTTCTCGCAAACATTGACGAGCTATGCAGGATCCAGCAATGATGTTCTGCTACAAACACGGTCACAGCTTCGCCAGCATTTGATGGAGGACATGCGAGCAAACAAGCCGACAGGCTGCACTCCTCAAAAGAGACCTAGGCCCGACTGCTTCGCGTCGATAGATAACGTGGACATTTTTGACGATGCGGATAAGCAACATATTCTTGACAGTCTAAAAATGAGGAAAGTCAACCCTGTGTCGGATACAACCCAGGAGGATGAAGATTCCAGAGACATAGCTTCGTCAGTTTCGGAAGCAAGAGCATCGGGACCAAGAGCGTCAAGCAAGCTGGCTGCGCGCAAAGCAGCCAGGATGTCGAACGTTTTGCGAGCATAGTAGAAGGATCGGGAGAAAGGGAATTCCATGTTACATAGTCTAATTTCGATTATTGTTGATGTATACGATACTCTTGACAACATCATATAACCCTCCAGCGAAGGTACAGTGGCGAACGAACTGCCTCCCAGCGATTGCTGTCTCTACTTTTGAAGACGACATTGATGTCTGCGAAGCGGCGTATGGCATTACGTCGTCATTCCCTTGTGATGAATTGTAGCAACATTATATCAAGCCGACGACCGGCATATTACCTGAGCAGTCCGTTAGCATTGCTATCTTCTGCGATCGGCCTAGAGAATTGATAGCCCTTGCTGTATGCGAATTCTTGATCCCGATGAGGGTGTAGAGAATGCTGAAAGTATTTGTCCCGTATGGGTATCTGAAGAACATTCATTCTGTATTGTGCGTTAGCGACCCAATCTTTTTCCTGATGATGACGATGCCCGCCAACCTTGGGGTCACGACAACGCATGTCTGACAGGGTATCTCGAGCCAGTCAGCTTTCTCGAATGTTAAGGGCTCGCTGGCTATAAGCTACGCCAGGTCAGGCATAGTAAGTGTCGGATTTAGTACCGAGACCTAGTTCACAGACGTTCGCACTCACAACTATGTTTTCTCGCTTGTCGTCCTTCCGCATTCTATAATGTCCACCTTCTTTGTACTGCTCGAAAGACTTATAGGCGCATGTCATTAGTTCCTGTCTACCAGCAGATGTAGACAAGTTGTGCCAATGTCACCTACTGTTCCTGTGGAGAACCACAAGCTCGCTGCTTCATCTGTCACGGAGCTGATGTACCGAGTAGTCACGATGGACTTGCCGTCTGTGACCACAAAATTCAACAGACTCGGTTCGGTTACACCGGCTTCTTCTGCCCATGTATTCAGACTGTCTATTGTAGCCAGCGTAGCTTTATGCAAAGTCTTGTAACTAAAGGAAGGCGAGTCGACATCCGCCAATTTGGATAAATGTTGCAAGAAGAGGGAAAAGCACCATTCGCTATCTGTCGAACCTAGAGGTAAATGGAAGAACCTGTCATCCAAGAAGGCTTGTAGTTTTCTCTTTATCTTGTTGAATTGGGCTACTTCGCCGTTATGCATAAACATCAAGCAGCCTAAAGACCATGGATGACAGTTGGGCTCGCTGATGATACCGGAAGTGGATGCTCGGACGTGTGCGAATATCAGTTGGGACCGTAGCTTCTCTGCTAAGCGGTGCAAGTTGCGGTCCCCCCATGCTGGAGAGGGTGTCTTGAAGAGACAGGGAGTTAGAGAGCTATCTTCGCAGTACCATCCTAGACCAAATCCATCTACACATCCAGCGAGAAGCTCAGTACGGCGGGTGTATGAGAGTGCACCTCGCTAGCTGTAGCGAGCCATGGCCGACTCACCCGCATTCAGGTTGCCACCAACCAAGCGCAAACGGCTGTCGGAAGCTTGGTTGATAATAGAGTGAATTGGCCCTGCGATGGGGATGTCAGCCTGCTTTTCGGTCCGAGTATGCAATGTTCAGCCGAACTAACGCGTTATGAGCTGCACCCAGGCAATCATCAAAAAGCGGCCAGCGTGTCAGTCAATGGCGTCTTCATGGACTGGCGGGCTGGAGGAACGGCTCACATCTGCAAGCTCCACTGGTTCGGCACACTTTACGGCCAGGAGACTAGCCGTGAGACAGTATCAGCATCTTCCACAACTGTGGCGCTGGGATACTTGGCTTTCCTCTCCCTAACTTACCGGCACATTGTATATAGATTGATCGGGACACAAGCTTGAGGGTTACCAGAGGTGGCAATGAACAGCTTCATATCTGACCATCACGTCCCACAATGACAAGCAGAGTCGAGGTGTTCTATACGTCCATATTGGCCAACCTAAAGGTCAAGAGCAATACGGAAAAAGTGGAACGCTTCCTGTACAAGGTGCCTCATCAGAAGTATGATATAGCTAGTCAGTGCGCCACCAAGGTCGTCTGAGATGTGCCGAGTGCTCCGGAACTGGACTGATGTCTGCCTATGCTACAACTGCAACGTCCACGTTGACAGGTGATGAAGCTGCGAAAGTCATTTGGAAACGCAAAAACGGCGGGTCGACCGAGCTGCCTTTTATACTTGTCGACGGCGTTTGCCCAGGAACGATAGAACAGCTGGAAGAAGCGTGAGCCGGTCGTGTTCATCTAATCTGTTTCTAGACCACAACATATTGAAAGCAGCTCATGTGCCTCCTCAGTGTCGAGTTTGGAGAGCTACGCCAATTCCTACGCTTAGATGAAGCTCCAGCGCCATCGCTGCAAGATGACGATGCTGCACTAGCCGACCTTTCCAAAGAAGACATCGAAAAACTGGCAGCAGAGCTGGAGTTCTCGGAACGCAAAACACAACCTCTCGACCCGAATGGCGATGGAGTGGAAACAGGACCTGACGATGCACCTGTCCCGGAAGACTTGGTTAAACATCCAGGACAGGCTGAAGCGGAGGAGTTTGAGACGGGCATGTCATAGGCGATATGGGTTCATTGTCCCTGGGACCGGACAGAATGACAGGCTCCTGGTCGGTCTGAGCTGCTTGGGAAATCCACAATGTTCACCAGAGTTGTGGCAACGACCGCGACAGATGCGATGGAGCAGCAAGGCCCCAAGGTGGAATTTCCCGAAGGTCGTGCTGTGGCCGCCGTGTACAGAGATCCAACACGAGGTCTTTGCGGAATTCGATGGGCTCATAGCCGTCTGCCTGTGCTTGCAATGTCTTGCCGGCTTGAAGCGTTCGATCACGCGTTGCACTATCACCTTGGCTATCAGTGCCGGGCTGCATGGGTGCCAGTCGTCTTCGCTCTTCAGCAGCACAGCATCAGACTGTCGTGACCACGATGGGCGCCTGTGGCTCAAAGTCCGCAAGGAAGAACTTGTGCGTGCTTGCTTTGCGGCATTCTATCGTACTTAGCTAACCGGTGAGGTGTCGCGACAACCACAGTGCCGGCGATGGCCACAGCCTTCAGCCAGCTCAGCCAGCAGCAACTGAGAAGACAGGCACAGTGAACCCGACGTCGCCAACCGCCATACAGTCACCGGGATACAGGTTGGGTGGAGGCGACCCCGAAAAGGCTGCGTCGAGTCCGCCGGGAGATGGAGCTGCCTCCTCACCGCCTGCGCTGAATACAACCGACCCAAGTGAACGAGAGAAGCGTCTGCAAGCCATCAAGCTGAGAGAGGTGTGTCGGCAGTACCTGCGAGCTTCGGACTGAACCTGACGAGAGACTCTTCTGCAGGACAAGCTGGCTGGCAAGACCGTCAGAGCAAGGGCATTCTAGCCGGCGCAGCAGGCCGATTGTGTGGATGGTACGGCCGGCCTGCAGATGGCCTGCAGATGGCCTGCGACGAGGACTGACCGTCTTTGCAGTTATGTGTAGTGCAGTCATGCTTTCTGTTGTTCACGTCCCATTACCGCAACTCGTGTATTATACATGACCGGCAATGGAGCCCGATCACCCTCCGCCATGCTCGGGATGGAAGCAGGACGGAAGCTATACCTTCTGTCAACCGAACCACATACTTCTGCATTTTCGTGGATGGGCATAGCATCCCATGCATGGCTAAGGCTGCAAGTCCTGAAAGGCGATATCCAGCACGCCGTAACGCTTTGCAATGCCGGATTTGGAAGGAGAGGCTCGATTGCCTCTGGACAAGACCGCCCATAAGATTGGAGCTTATTCCGTAAACGGCTATCTTCGACAATCTCTATTCATTTGGTGCGAATTAAGCCTGTTACGTGCACTTGTGCGAGTAATAATGGCCGGGGGCCAGAGAGACGCTCATCGGGGTCTAGTCCTTTGCAAAGAACTGACCATGCAACGATACGCTCCGCGGATGCATTAACACCTTCTCTTCAGCACATTCTCCTTCCGAGAAAGAACAGAGCGAGAATCTGTGCTCGGCGTCTTCCTTACCAGAAGTTGACTGATTGCATTTGGCCCATCAAACCCTTCTCCTTACAACCATATCAAACGAATAACCAATACATACCCTACAGTCCTGCTATCTTCACTACTTCCTGCTTCCCCGCCGCCACATTCCCTTGTTAACATACTGTCACCTGAGCATTCGAACAGCGCCAGTCGGCTTTGGGTTTAGCAGTAGAGACCATTATATCGACAGCCTTCCAAGGTCCTCCATCATGCATTCTGCCTTCGCGAGCTCTGTGGTGCTCTTTCTCCTCACTTCGACAAGTAGCACGATCGCACAAGCGCATGATGGCATACTCAAGCAGAACCATCACCAATTCCAACGCGTCAAGCGGAGTGGGGGTACGCTTCATCTTATCGGGGACGAAACAGTAGCAAAATGGAATGGAGGCTCAGTAGCTGGTCTACCGAAACCATCGGTGGTCGTACCTGTAGCTACCACATCATACACAAATCTCATGGACTCTATCAATGCAGGTCTCGGAGTACCTGTTGGAAGACCAACAGCTTCACCATCTTCTTCAAGCTCCAGCATCCCCAAACCAGCTCTGGCAGTGTCAACTTCCTCCAAATCATCGGCGTCATCTAGTAAAGCCGGCCCATCTTCCTCCGCAAAAGCAGCATCTTCCTCCTCCAAGGCTGCATCGTCCGCTTCGAGTAGTACCAAAGTCGCACTTGCAGCTGGTCGCGGTGCTGCTATTGCTCCCTCTACCGCCTCTGCACAACCTTCAAAGCGAAATCTGGTAGCGTTCAACGCCACTGTCGCGGAAGATGTTGATGAAGATCACATAAATGCTCTGGGTCGAAGAGCGACAGGGAATACTACTCTTGCCCTTGGGCGAGGCGGAGGCGCTTCTCCTGCATCTTCTTCGGCCTCTAGTGGTGGCAGTACCAGCTCCGTCTTTGCAAGTGCTAGCAGCGATATTCCGGTCGCTGAAACACAGGCGGCTGTCGCTTTCAGCGCAGCAGATCTCGGTACTTCTCAAGGATGGGGCGCCGGTAAGCATTACGCCTCATGTATAGCTTGCTGTCTTGAAAGAGAATGAACTGATGCCCTATGGTCCATTATACAGTCTTTGCGAGTAAATATACCAGCATGTCCGTCAATAACCACGCTGTCAAGGGAGCTTCTGCACGTTCTGTATATCGCGATCTATGGCCTGCGATCCTTAGCAGCATCAAGTCGGGCGATGTCGTACTCTTCCAGCTTGGCCATTACGACTCCGTCGCACCTGGTTCTTCGCAAGATACTGCTGAAGGATGCATAGGCGCTGCGCCCGGCTCTGGAGACGGCACAATCACAATCACTTCGGGCTGCACTGGTACTGAGGAAGTCGTCAGAACTTATGTCGTAAGTCTTTGTTAGCACTCAAGGGCTACCAAGAAAACGGAGCACAACTGACAGGCCATCCGGTGCTCTAGGGCTATATTAGTGAAATGTGCAAAGCGGCCAAGGGCAAAGGTGCAACATGCCTGGTTGCTTCAGTCACGCCGAAGAACAAGTTCAGCGGATCGTCCCTCAACTATAATTCTCCCTACACGTCTCAAGCCAAGGCTGCTGCTGCTTCCGCAGGAGGCACTTATGTTCCACATCTGGAGTCCATCGGAAAACAAGTGGCTGCTCAAGGAGCGTCGGTCGCGCGGAACTACTGGCTAAGTGGGAACCAGCTTCAACCGAATGCTGCTGGAGCAGACGCTTTTGCTTCTGCTTTTGCTGGTAAGCTACCAATATAGGAAGGCTTTCATGTTCTTTGCATATTGATTTTCGGTTCGTTTCGCCCTTAGCTGCCGTTGGATGTGCAGGAATAGGAAGTGTCACATCGGGTCTAACAGCTGCTGGAAAAGCTGTCTCTGGTTTATGTTAGTTTAGATCGACTCCTGGCGGATACAAAGTCATGTCCGAATAAGAAACTACAAGGTAACCGAAGTTGGGTAATAATCTCGAATGCGTTTAGGGGTTTCAATTAGTCACACGGTCCCGAACGTGCCCAGCTAACGTTGCGTCAAGCCATGCGTTTCGTGTTGTCGAATCGTCATACTCGAATGTACTATTTGCAATAGACAGCTTGGATGCTTTGAAAGAAGTTTGTTTTTGCACGCTCATCGTTTGCCACTGCGAGAGGCGCTTGTCCTTCATATGGCCTTTTCTCTGATGGAGCTTGCCTTCTGTTATCCACAACACTGCGATTCTCAGACACGACCAGCGATCCACCGAGTCCTCCGTCAACCTGACACACAAGGCACGCAGGCCACAAGTTGCGATGTCCTTGTCTGCTTCGGCGGCATCGTCCACGCAGCTCTATGACACAATCAGGCTGTGAGTCGCTTGTCACGTTCAGAGCCATCAATCCTCGCTGCAGCCTGTAGCAAGGTGCGAGGGAAAGCAACGAGGCCTGACTCGCGGATGATGTCCAATATAGGTACATCTCGAAAGATGCATACCACCTGATACCGGAATCCGGGGGCGCACTCAGCGCTAATGGCTGCGGGAGCAGCTTGATTATCGATAGACGCAACAACAAGATAACGTCTTCAAGTGCGTAAGAACCCTCTAAAGCGAATTCCCACAGACCCACCTCGTTGGTGTTATAGGTTTGAAGGCGTGAGCTGAAGCTTCATTCCTAGACACTCTGAATCCACCCACATCCTACGATCAAGCCATTCTTGCATACGGCGTCTTCGGTATAATATCGCTTTTGGAAAGTCAGTATGCATGACCATCTCTGCTTACTGCGTCCCACTTACATGGCCGTGCTGCTCAGATGATTACCTGATTCTGATCACGTCGCGGAGGCGTACTATACGTATCCTGGACACCGACATCTATCTAGCTACCGACTTCAAGATGTTCCCCATCCACCCACCGTCTCCCAACTTAAGCGATAAGCTCAGCAAATACAAAGCAGACGAGAAATACCTTCTGAGTCTTGTGAAAGGTCACCTGTACTCCGGACCATTCTACTACACGTACGGAGGGATCAATCTCACATCACGTATGCAGAAGCAGGATCTTAGCGATCCTCGACCTATGTGGCAGAAGGTGCGGAATCTCTGTCTACCATTCATCTGCAGTCTGTGATGGAGCTAACGATGCCCCACTTCAGGCCGACGATCGCTTCTTCTGGAACAGGCATCTTCAACATCGCCTCATTGATCTCGCTCAAAATGGGGATCTATTGAGTGACATTTCGGGATTCGTGATTCCCGTCATATTCGGATGTGAGCGTTTCCTATTGTTGGTATCTACGTGGTCAGTCGAGTTCAATTTAGTGGCTTACATGCCAATATAGTCTGCTCGATTAGGATCGCAACCATCAATGCGCGCGAATTCGTCTTTGGCGTGATCTCCCGCAGAGCACGGCATCGTGCTGGTACCAGATACTTCTCGCGCGGAATCGATGAGAATGGCAACGTGTCCAACTTTAATGAGACGGAACAGTTTATCGCCCTGGACAGTGCAGATAGGAAGGGGGCTGGCCCAATCAAAGGAGAAATCAAAGCCTCATACGTACAAGTGCGGGGGTCTGTACCACTCTACTGGGCGGAAGTCAATAACTTAAGATATAAACCTGACTTGGTCATCATGGATCTCAATGCGACTGTACGTAGAACCACAAGGCTGTCCCATGTTCAGTGCAGGACAGGTGCTAAACTTGCACATGCTACTCCTAGGTGGACTCCTTGAGGCGGCATATGACTCCCCTGATCGAAGAGTATGGCGATATCTACGTAGTCAACCTCGTTAACCAAAAGGGCTACGAGAAACCTGTGAAGGAAGCCTTTGAAAGAGCTGTGACTGAACTCGACAATAGTCACATTCACTACACGTACTTCGACTTCCATCACGAATGCAAAGGTCTGCGGTTTGACAGAGTCAGTCTTCTGCTTGAACGTCTAGAAGAGGATTTATATCAGCAAGGGTGAGCCTACTCCCAACCGGCTGTCGTTAAATACAACTCGTGAATCACATTTTCCTATCACCAGGTATTATTACCATGATGTAACTACGTCTGCACAACGCCCTCAGCGAACTCAAACATCTGTCATACGCACGAATTGTATGGACTCGTATGTTTTCACCCGTCCCAAGATAGACATACGACCTGTCAGCTGACATCCCACCATTACAGACTCGATCGTACGAATGTTGTTCAATCCACCTTTGCGAAATGGGCGCTGTCTCAACAGCTTCGCCAAGCGGGAGTATTGGGGGCTAAGGAATCGCTCGATGCGCATCCGGAGTTCATGTTCCTCTATCGCAACGGTAAGAGTCACTGAGAGAAACCCACATAAAGCCGAAGATGAACTAAATTTGTTGCTTCACTTGCAGTGTGGGCTGACAATGCCGATGTCGTATCCAAGGCTTACTCGGGAACCGGCGCATTGAAGACCGACTACACACGGACTGGCAGGCGAACAAATGAGGGACTCATGCAGGATGGCATCAATTCTATAATGCGCTATGTTAAGAACAACTTCTTGGACGGGCCGCGGCAGGACGCCTACGACTTGGTGACTGGTACGTGGCAACCTAGCAAGGACAGCCACCAGGCTTTCATCGACCGACGACCCCTCGTCACTCGAGCGACTCCATACATCGCATTGGCAGCGTTGCTGTTCTTAGTACTCCGCTTCTTCCTCCCTGTCTTTACAGCTAGTAAGTTGAAACCGCTGCATCAAAGCGTGAAACACTAGTTTAATTGTTTTGGCGTCTCAGGCTATATATCCTCAAGCTCTACCTTCCTCTTGTTCGATGTACTCGTCCTTCTAGCTGCCACCTACTATATAACAGCACATGGCGTGGACTATGTTGCATGGCCACGGTTGCAGCCCCTATCGGATACCATCAATTATTCCGGTAAAGGATATTCTTCTGGGCGACGCGGTCGTGGCTTCGTCTCTTCTGCTGGAAAGACCTTCAAACCGCTACATAAGCAGGTTCAGGCGTCAGGCCAGTCAATTGATAACGGACGAGATATGGAGTTGGCTCATCCCGTCCAAGCCGCCGGCGTATCTAGCGCGAGTGTCTCGTCAAAGAAGCGATTAGATTAGGTCCGATGCGCGATCTACCAGGCTCTGCTTGATTTCTGCCGTTTATGTAATGTACCTAGTAATGTAAGATGCGGACGCAAATGCGGCACAATGCCTATGAAATTCTCTAGTTCTTCAAGATCTTATCTTCCCTCAGCTTTGACACTTTTTCGGCCAAAGCATCTAGATATGGGTCGCTTGACTCGGGACACAATTCTGTAACAGCCTTATGAAGCTCAAACAAGTACTCTGCATTGGGTCCTGAGGCTGAAAACAGGGCCTACGCATCAGAAGTTTTGGCTTGTTCAACTGAAAGTGTGGTAATGCTCACGGCCGACGTTCCAAGCGATAATGTTGGCAAGATCATCCAAGGGCTGGGGACCAACGAAGCTTGGATTGCTGCTCATCCCAACGTATACCTGAGACTGATTGAAGTAGGCTTTTAACATTTAGATCCTGGTCAGCACGTAGTGTTTTCATCGCGACGTACCCCCGAAACGCGGATAATTTCCTTTCCATTATTGTCGATGTTCCAGATGTCCACCTCTTGGCATGAATAGCCATCTTTTTCGCGGTGATCCATGTACTCTTTTACTTCTTGCGAGTATTCCGGGTCAATTCTGTAGCAGACTCCCCAAACAAGGTCGCCATCGGGTAGATCGTCTGCATGAGGCAAGGCGTGCCATTCTTCTGCTTTGACGAGCGTAACCACGCGTCCAGGGGATTCGGGTGTACCGCGATGATCACTTGACGATTCTGAGTATAGAAACTAAGATTTAGAAGGGTACTTGTGGCCTTTGCTATGCAAATGCATATGCAGCGAGTCACGCCAATACCCACGGGCAAAGCGCCTAGAGAAACCTTTCACAAAGCCTGGGATACGCTCGACAGCATGCGGTGGAGGCTTCCATATTAAGGCTGAGAATGTATATAGCTCTGTCAGATCCGTTCGCAATGTACTCTAGGGGTCG
Source organism: Cystobasidium pallidum (assembly GCA_001599955.1). NCBI lineage: Eukaryota > Fungi > Basidiomycota > Cystobasidiomycetes > Cystobasidiales > Cystobasidiaceae > Cystobasidium > Cystobasidium pallidum. Next base: position 517,891 of record BCIL01000015.1, read on the forward strand.
TGATCGAAAGACTTACAGCCATATCTGTAGCAGGAAAGTGACCATGGTATACGGGAGTCAGCTTCCTGTACGCATCCGCTGAACCCTTAAACCCGAACACGCTCTTACCCAAAAACATACTCCATTCACGCTTTTCGTCCGGCGCTTTTGCCAGTTTGTGGTAAGGAAGGATTCCCGTCAGAGGCCGAATCACAAAGGCGGCGTTGTGGCGCCGGCGGCAAATTGGCCGAAGTTACGCCTCGTGTAGGTTAAAATTTTGTCTGAGACTGGGGCAACGTACAAGTGGCAGACACCCATCCGTTAAAGCCCCTGATAGGGATGATTATTTCCTAAAGACCGTATTATACCCTCAACACCTTGCGCTCATCTACAATATCATCTTGAACAACAACATGAGTCATGAATTCCAACTTAACCGTACCACTTGCCAGTCTGCACTGATGCGTACTTTCGCGTAGGTATAGCAGTCTTCTTAATGTCGTATGCCTCAATTGCGTCCTGATGATAGAGGAACGGCTGAGCGATAGTCCTGTTAAGTCAACGACCACAGCCTTACCTTCCACATTTGCATATCCATCTCGAATATGAGCTGCCTCGCTTTCAGGTCAGCATCCGCTCGCTGTTCCTCATCAGGTGGAAGGGACGCGTCTATCAAGAGTATCTACTTAGCATGCGCTGCACATTCAAAGTCCCACAGTACCCACAGATGTAAGGCTCGTCGTTATCATCGTAGTCAATGGCAGCTCTACGGTCTTTGATCAAGAAGGATGTGTAGAATATATTTTCGACAGTTTGGGTATAAGACTCTGGGTTGATGAGGAACTTGAACAAATTGATGCCCGTCTGACCCCCTTGTTCTTCCAAAACGTCCGCAACATGCTTCACCAATGTTGGCGCAGCGTTCTCGTCATGTTGAATGTCATACTCTCCAATCTGTTAGCGAGTTATGATAGTACGACACTCAGTGCCATTCTCAGGGCAACAAGAATCGAAAAATTACCTCTTTCGGCCGAACTGTTTCTGCAGGGTCGAACTTTTCACGCGCCTGGCGCTTCTTCTGAACTTTCTTCTTCTGCGGTATCGCCAACGGACCAAGCCTGAAACCGTGTTGTTAGTAGCAGTATCGGCAAGCGGGGCTGCGGACCCTCACATGAAGTCTATTGGCGGCACACGGAGACAGTGTTTGGTGGCTAGCTTTCCTATTCTATCCCAGCCGACGTACGGGTCAGGTATCGTATCGCAATCCTGATTTTCATCAATTCCTGGTCCTTGGGATCCTGATGTCCTGTTTGCCTGCCTGACGAGGTTTCCAGTGATGGCGCTCTTCAATTTAGTGATAAAGTCATCCGTATCGAAGTAGTCTGACCCAATCTTCATCTTCCTGGCTTGATACATGGCCATCTCACTCGTTAACCTGAGGTAATCTGAATCCAAAATAGCTTCTGCAGGAGCTTGGACACCTTTGAAAAGCTTGTTGACCTCTACGAGGCCGGCTTTTAACGCCCCTGCCGTTATAGCGTTTGGGTCACGGTCTCGGTTTGCTGATAAACAGACTTTCAGCAGTGGTGCATGGTCGATGTTTTAGCAAGGCTACACGTACCATTTAGATCCTGCGTTAGATGCCTATATTTCTTGCGGATAGATCGTTTCTCCTTTATGTCTGTTTCGGCAGCAAGCGAGTTCCGAGGATCAGCATCGTTCGGGTACAGAAAAATAGAGAACACACCTTGCTCGTTGTCTATATCGTTGAGGTCTCGCTCCTCTTCCTGATTCTCGTCACCTTCGGCAGCACCTGCATTTGGCGCGTCTGCTTGCTCGTCTTGATCCGAACCATCGACTTCGTGCACATCGGCCGACCCGTTGCTGTTACTGGGAGCAGCTCTACCCTTGCCCTTATCACGGGTCCGCTTCCGTCTTGCGCCATCTTCGTCGTCCGTCTCTGTGTGTGATGCTGGCATCTCCTCGTCTCCGTCGGAATTATCGACGCGTCTGCTTTTGCCCTTGCTGTTTGCCATATCGACTACAAGTTCCGGCGGCACCTCGCCAACCAGGGGAGTTGCTCCCGAGTAGAGTGGTGGAAAGGCTTCAAATGTATATTGATGGGCGCGACTTGCCTTGCGCAACACTCGCAAGCTGCCTAGCTACCTGTCTGCGCGCAGCAGGCTGGAAGGTAGAGAGGGCTCCGGGCTCCTCAGTGACAGGCACTGGCTGTCGTGGCTGTCGTCGTAACACAGAGACACTGTCCTGCGTCACTGATGCGGCAATACTGGTCGTTGGTGAGAGGCTAACACACGTCAATAACACGATCGCTTGCTACTATAAAAGCTAGCTGTGACAGTCTACATGCACGTGCATTAGACGTACATGCGTGTAAGCTTGCTGGCAGCGGTACCTGCCACGTACCTGCAGTTACAGACTATACATTACTAACTTCCGCATCGGTGACATCTTACAATCTATGCTACATGGCTTATTGGCGGGAACGCTTTCGAGCGTTGACATTGGCGTTTTGTGATGCATTGCCCCCGGCAGACTGATTGGCAGCATGCCTCATCATCTGTGCGGCGTTATGCGCCGATTGACCTTGGCTTCTCAGACTCGCTGAAGCGAGATGTGCATTTGCGGCCGCCGCAGCGTTAAGCTTGGGATCAGATTCATCGTGCGTTACTTAAGAAATCGGTATGATATTTCAGCGCGTATACCTGACCTGGAGTTCGTAAGCTTCGACTGACCTCTCCTCATGGGATATTGTCCTGCTACCCAACTCCTGCGGCAATCCTGTACTTTCGGCTCTTCGTTCCACCACTGATGGTTTAGAGCCCGCCGAGCAGTTATGCGTGTCGTAGGATCGTAGTTCAGGAGCTGACTTAGAAGATCAAACCCCGAACTGCTGCCTCCGCCGGTTCCTGCGCCGGGTGGAGCGCGCTCCGAATACCATGCATACAGCTTATTCGTAGGGTAGTTCTGAAGCGAAGGTAATTGCGGTCCATCAGGCAAGCTGAAGATAGACGGACATCGAGACTTGGATGGAGAGCCAAGTATCTCGAATATCTTGGTAAGCTGATCTCGCTGAAATGGTACCCCGCCAATCTTCTTGGGTCCACCGAGAGCTCCCAGAGCGGCTGCAGCGGAAGAACCCGCCGGTTCAGGCTTTGCTTCTTCACCTTTGAACATGGGTCTGTTGGCAATAAGCTCTCCGAAGATGCATCCGATACTCCATACATCAACAGAGACAGTGTAATGCCTGGCGCCCAGAAGTAGATCAGGTGGTCGATACCAAATCGTCACCACGACTTTGTCGCTAGCCCATAGTGACTGTAAAGGCGAGTGGTAGATTCTCGCAAGACCTAGATCACCGATCTTGACCGTCCCATCTGCCGTAACCAATATGTTGGCAGGCTTCAAATCTCGATGAATGACCCAGTTATCGTGAAGATAGACAAGGCCATTCAAAAGCTGCCAAAGCATCGATTTCAGTGTCGGCAGTGCTATAGATGTTCGGGTGGTGCTATGATGATGGATGATCTGCAGAAAATCGTGTTCGCTGTATTCGAAAACCATATAGATGGCCCTGTCCTCTAACATAACTTCGGAGAGCGCGGTGACATTTACATGACACAGCTCCCGATTTAACTGAACCAGATGAAACTCAGCATTTACGGGTAAGAAGACTGTTTCTCTGTGCAGCAAGCCTACCATGATTTCTCGAATCGCACTTTGCGAGATACCAGTATACACGGGCCCAGAAGGGTCATTCTCCTTGTCGGGCTTGAATTTCTTGATAGCTACCAGCTGTCCGGTTGGCCTTTCCGCCGTCTGTGTTGACTTGATGATAGCCTTGTAAACGCGACCATATGTACCAGACGCCAAGAAGCCGAGGATGTTATACTTGTCGAGTATCCCGATACGAGCGGCGTCCCGGCGCGAGCGGTACAGCCGCATTGGCGACGTGGGCCTAACAGGCGGAGCCATGCCAGAGCTGGACGACGGCATGCAGAAGGACTGCCTGCCGTCTCCTCGATCACGTGTTGGAGAGACCGCAGGCTGAAGTGAGGATCTCCGAAGCTTTAAGCATGTATGGTCCGGCCGACCTTGGCCAGCTGGAATCTGGCGAAGGCAGATGGCGACGGTCTGAAGTCTTCGACATGCTTGTGCATTGTCTTCGGTTGGGTTTACAAAAAGTAACAGGAGTACAACGTTCCAATACGACCTCGAAGCAGACAAGCAGAAGAAACTGGTTTGCCAAACTTACCGGCGCTGTTCGCCGCCTGCTTCAACCGTGACTTGCCAATATCAAGATATTGCGTCGCGCCTGCCGGACTTCTGTTTGGTCACGCTTGCTCTCTCATTGTTACAATTCATTCGGGACAGATTCCGATTGTTCCCACTACTATGCTACAGATCTAATCTATCCGATTGCTCCTCGCGTCGCTTAGGCTAGTTTGCGTTTGTCTCATTTTTCAGCCTCTTTCTCGGCCTCTCGCTCGGCTTCCTCTTCCAGCTTCTCCCTACCCTTTTTCAGGGCTTCGGGACTCGCTAGCAGTTGTGTAAGTACCTAAATTTGCGTGGCGCATGTCAGTCGATGTAAACAGCCGCGTAAGCATGCCCAGACCCACAAAAGTAGCGAACCTGGCATCCGACCAGTACGATGCATGACTTAGCAGCATAGCGTAATACTCGCTGAAGCCTTCTTGTGTGAGATAGAAGTCGACTGTGCCCTGAGGATTGAGGCCAAGCATGCGAGCTTCAGCGCGTTGAAAGCGCTTAAGCTCCCGAATGTCCATCTCTGTTGTGGCTTGCCTCTTCGTTTTTGGGCGTTGCACCTTGGTCGAGCTTTCTCCTGTCAAAGTCCGCTGTAAGACGGACTGATTTTCTTCTTCTTCATCGCCGGCCTGATCCTTCTTGTCACTTTGCTGGCTGGACGCTGATGATGACCCAAAAGAAGACATTATGTTGCCAAAAAAGGAACTGACTTTGGAAGTATAATCCGATAGCAAAGTTGATGTAATGGTACTGACAGGTTGAGGCTTAACTATCTTTGCGTATTCAGAATCCACGCAGGCATTTAGGCAGCATGCGACCGGGTCAACCACATTGTAGACGTTGTACAGGTTGTCTATGGCCATGCATCCATACCTTCCCGCCTTGTCGAGGGCAACATCCGGAGCAGCATCTTTCGTCCTTTCTCGACCCTTGCGAGGAATTAATTGGCCTCGGTTTAGAAAGAACATATAAGCTACTGGACTACCCAAGAAGAAGAGCGAAGAAACATCGAAAACGAAGTGCTTGTCAAAATCTTTAGGGGAAGGATTCTTGGGTACTCGAGTTGGTTGATTTGAGAGAATGTCTGTCGCTAGGGCTGTCCCAAGCGAATGCGCTATGATGGAGACCTTGCCCGTGAAGTCTGGATTTCGTTTCCGGAACAGACGATAAATTCGATTCGCATCTCTGACCACGGTAGAAGTCATCTTATCCCGATGGTGCGATAAATAGAAGGCAAGGTCCATGCCTACTCCGGATACTAGGGTTCTTACGAATGGGATGGATCCTTGAACCTGAACATCATCGAGTGTGAATGTGTTATCCAGGGTTGGATCCTGATCCTCTTTTTGCTCCATTTCGTCGAATTGCAAAGAGCTTCTCCATTGTAGAGGTATAAACTGAAGTCGTTTGTTTCCGGCCAGCTGCGAAATGGCAGAATCTCTTCGTTTCTTGTTGCATAACTTACGTAGCTGATTTATTGCATGGACAATATTGAAGGAATCATACGTAACAGCTAACTTTTGACCGATGCCATGTATTACCAGAACGAGTTCAGCTAGCTCGGGCTCAGCTCCATCTTCCGTGCCCTTGTCCTCATCCATAGCTTCGGCAGTGGTGTTGCTATCACCTTGCTCAGTTGAGTCTACGCCAGCTTTCGATGCGCTGGTGAAACGACTCTTGAAGGCAAGGAGACTGCCCAATGCGCCGCTACCTTTCGATGTTTGTGACTGAGCTTCATCATTTGCAGACGCAGCGGAGTCTGCATGATCGACTCTGTGCTCCTGTCGTAGCTTCAGAGATGCTTGGTGCTTGATATCCACCGCCTTAATAGCTAGCTTATCGACTTCGTCCTTGGGTTTACTGGTTGTTTTACGTGCCCCGCTAGCGTTTGACGTCGAGCCCTGGCTGTGAGCGAGTACTGCGTCGTAGCCACGATACACGAGTGTACCTCCGCTCGAATGACCTTTGTCACGTAGAAAGCTTGTTAGAAACGATTTGGATAGTCGCGCAGGCAGATTTCTCGCATACAAGCGAGCACTAGATTTGCCCTGGAAGATGACATCTACTCCAACTTCTGACATACTGTGCTTGAGTTTCGCTTCTGCCTCCGGGCCGAACTCTAGAGCACTGCGTAACTCGTCTTCGTAAGAAGTATCGTGGGGCTTGATGATCCTATAGGCTTCTTCGAGGTGATGAGCTAATAGTGGGTCGACCGGGTAAAATTTGCTGAGAGTGGTGGATGAATAGAACCATGTTGCTCGCAATATACCTATTCTCGAGCCCTTCCAGAAGACTGGATACAACGACCAGTTCTTGACGTCGGCACTGAAAAGGTTGTCTTGCGACACGTGAACGATATGTGGCTGATCTTCGTGCCCTTGATCAGCTATGTAGCCTTCGCCATATGCATCATCATCATCTTCATTCTCTATATCGTCCTCAACTGCGGTATCCGCCTCATCAGGTACTGCAGCATGCTTGTCTTTGCCGCCCAACTTTATTGCGTCAGGCCGCTGCGCCTGAACAGCTGATCCCCTTCTGCTGGATGCAGGACTGCTCTTACTAGAAGGCGTTCCTAGCTTCGCACTCTTCGTTCGCCACGCTCGTTCACGTTCGTCTGCCTCGAGTTGCTGCCACGCAACTTCAAGCCGTTCATTCTCGCTGTCCGTGAACGAGCGGTACACGCTGGGCGCACTTGCATTTGAGCTCGAAGCTAGCGGAACAGCCGTGAGATCGTCTAGCTCTGGCCCACCTGCATCAGTTGAGCCAGCGAGACCGATCCAACTCCATTAGTATCGATTGACTCGTGACTCGCCGGCCATGGCTCACCATGCAGCCACCGGTACACCAGAGACGGAACCTCCGAATGCTCGTCTTGCTGAGATGTCATCGTATTGATATCATTGACCTTTCGGATTGACTCTCACACACTTAAGATAGACACGAAGACAACCCCTATAGCCTTAGAATTATAGGCCTTACCGTATAGAAGGCCGACTTGCTCGATCAAGGTAGAAACGTGACGCATGGATTGCCTAAACATTCACTGGCTTGCGTTCACTCGGATTATCCGGTGGCTCTAGGTCAAGGTGAACTGGCCATGACTCGCACAGAACTGGTGGAAGCAGCAGTCCGAGCTGGTCTTGGGTCTGCCGAAAGCTTCAGGAGCGCTGGTGACAAGCTCATCAATACTGACACCGGCAAGGCTTACATTGCTAAATTGGCGTCCGGGAATGTGGCACAATTACTAGGAGAAGCGGAAGGCTTGAAGAGGATGGGACAAACTTCCCCTGGTCTCGTACCGACATTGCACGTTGTGGAAAAGCTCGACAACGGGAGCAAGGCTCTCTTCATTTCGGATTACATCGAACTGGGAGGGAAAGGTGGAAAAGCTATGATCCTTCTTGCTGAGAAAATGGCCTTAGAGCTGCACAACCCTGACAAGCAACTGAAGGACGTTCAGGGTAAGGGTTTCGGCTTCCCTATGGCAACGCATTGTGGCGTTACCGAACAAGACAATACTTGGGAGTAGGCGTGAGACTGAGTATCTAAGCAACCTCTTTTCCAACTGAACTCTATCTTTTCAGGTCGGACTGGATGACCTTTTACAGGGATCACAGACTGGGAAATATACTGGACCAAATAGAAGAGAAGAGAGGATCGTCAGCATCGGACATTGTAAAGCTTGGTCGGAAAGTACAAGAAAGGTTGGCTCGAATCTCACCACCCCTTGGCTTCCATCGAATGATATAACTGACATACTCTTCTTGGTGGCTACCGTACATCTAGTGTGGTTCCAGAACTGCTTACAAACTTCAGTCCAGGGGCAAAGCCAGTTATTTTACATGGCGATTTGTGGAGCGGAAATATAGCCACCAACGCCAATACTGGCGAGCCAATCTTGTTTGATATGTCAAGCTATTATGGGCACAATGAAGCGGATTTTGGCATATCGCACATGTTCTCCTCACTCACACCTGCGTTTTACGACAAGTACCACAGTATACTTCCAAAGTCGGAACCATCCTACAATGAAAGAATGAAGCTGTATGAGCTGTATCACCATCTGAACCACTATCTTATGTTTGGGGTACGTAGATACGGCCTTCATTATCGGCCAGGAATGGCGCAGGCTTACCATCGTGCATCCCATGACAGGGTGGGTACGGCTCGAGTGCACAGTCAATCATGAAGAGCTTATTATCGTGGAGCGATAGTCGTAAAGCATGAGTGCACAAAACCTCGATCGCCATGTAGCATATTGGAGTCACTCCACCTTTCAATGTATCCGCTCTATAAGGGGATCAACGGTCAATCACGCAGCTGTCACCTATGTTTAAGAGTTAAAACCATCTTACCAGAGCCACTCAGAGTCAAAAACTATTGGCACCGTGCTGGACCTTCCGTGCGTACTCGACATCGCCTTGGATCTTCAGCATCCTGTTAATAAAGAGTGTTATCCTGTCAGAAGGCTGGTAGTGGAAGGAGAAGACGACTTTTACAAGGCGCAGGTGCTGCGCAGAAAGAAGCAGAATAGTCACAATCCTCTCCTCATCAGTTTCCTCTTAATGAGTGCAAAAAGCAAGTTCAGCTAGAATTATGCAAGAGCTAGGATTGCCCAAAAAGCAACTTCTGGCCAGCACAGTGCTGCAAAAGAAAACTCCCGGACGGGGAATCGAACCCCGATCACCGCTGACCACGTGAATGAGAGAGCGGTATCTTAACCTTTAGACGATCCAGGACTTGGATCTCAATTAGAATCCATTTTCTTTGCAAGTTTTATATTGGGTTACTGAACGTGAGAAAAGCCGAAAAAAAATATTAGGGCACTCGAAACGAATATTAGGGCACTCAAACCCGCCACGTTAAATCCAAAAAAAAAATCCCCTCATTCCGTCAAATACGTCAAAATAGCTACTGTACAGGATTGATTAGGGATTAGGCTGTGAACTGATGTCTATCAAGCAATTCAGCTCTAAATACAGAATGTTGAATCAAAACAATTGATCAATCAGAAATCAAACTACAGAAAGTAGAAGAATACCTTTTTGGCTGGGACTAGCTGGCCCCATGATGTCCGCCTTCTGTGCGGTCCCTGTGCGACCTTGTACTGTGTACGCTCACTATTTCGAATTCAGCAAGCAAGCAGCCTCGAATGACACGGTGAACCCTTTGCCACCAACCTATAGTGCGGTTGCACGTGTTTCGCCTTGCCTGCCCCTTCAGTTGCCAACTATAGCCGAGTGGGGCTGAACGGGGGTAGCTTTCCAACAGGACAGCCTTGTCAGCGGCTTCATTATGGGCGACATTGCTGTGCCTGCTTACGTTGAGGCCGGCTGGCCCCCTTCCCTGGTCGAAGCCGGCCCGTTACCTAGAGCGAGCTCAGTCCAAATGAGACAAAGAAGCGACAACATGCGAGAAGCAGCTCAAAATGGGGAGCAGGCAAGCGTGGAAGAGGATGAAAAGGCAAAGAAGAAGAAAAGAGTGCAGTTCACTAGCTATGATGCCTGTGTGCGCCATTGCAAACGCTAGCTTTCGAGTCTCCGCGAGTCTGACAATGTCCGCTGCCGTTCTTATCTCTTCCGAAATAGCGTCTGCGAAAGGTCAGGTGCATACGCTCAGCGGACCATCTGGAGTGCGTTAGCTGCATCAGCAAGAACATCGCTTGTACTCGTGTCTTCAGCACGTCCCACGCGCATGGCAAGGGCAAACGGATCAAGCAGGCTAGAGAGCAATTCGGCACGAAAATGGAGCAATTTGAAAACACTGACACCTTCTCAGCTATCTCCAAGTTCACCTCTTTGGCCGTTCGATCGGGTCCAGCTTACAAACTGAATGAGCATATCCTCTCGGCTAAAGCTCTCTCTGCCTTTTTGCACGCATATGAAACAGACGTTGCCTCCGCAATCCCTGCTCTAGAGGTAAGCTAATGTATTATTTTAGAGATGCATCAAATATCCTTCACGTTTATCACCAATTCACAGTATCCTCGCCTTCTTAAAGCTTGCCAGGAGGTAGCGTTCGACATTAGTCGTCTGGATGAATTAGACAGGGTGAGATGCTGCCGAATACTAATCAACGCTTATCAGCTGATACATACGCCTTCCAAATGCAGGTACTCTGTATCGCTGCAGCAGGGGTTGCTGCTAGCGTACAGCAAGCCGATCGCAATTTGGTGCCAGCCAGTCTGCGATTACCATCAAGGAACCTCTGGCGATTAAGAAAGATTTGGAATCCCGCGTTATGGAGGAAGCAGACAGACTTGGAGTTCTCCGCAAACCATCACCGCGAACCCTTGAAGTTCTCCGACTGTTTTGCATCTTGACCTCTGGTGAGTTACAACTACCTGCCTAATGGTAGCGAGGGCCAAGCTGATCCCTGTTCCCATAAGGTGAAGCGTCCAACCAATTGCGCAGATCCGACTCTTATCGAGCGTACGAACTGTTGACTTCTCTTTAGCTGATAAGGTCTGAATTTCAAGATTACAACTTACCTGTTGACTTCTCTTTAGCTGATAAGGTGAGAAGCCAACAGGCGGTTCTACTTTACAAGGCAGACTGATGGACTGAGCTTTGACTACCGCAAGGTCCGGTACTCGCTTCCTCGTACTCGAGCATAGTCTCCATAGGGTCAAGGCTTTCCGCATATTCATAGGGAATGTACGGGCTGGATAAACGCCTCAACACTCCCACTCAGCCTGTACATCTTGGTTCGTCTGGATGCCTTGAACGTTCTCCTTTACTGACTCCCACTCGTTCTTGCAAACCCAGAAGGGAGCAAAGGTTACGATGCTGAGGGGCTGGCAAAGCCTTTGTAAAAATGTCTGCCAGCATTTCTTGAGTAGGAATGTAGGATATAGCAAGTTTATTGTATGCTACCTGTTCTCGTAGCCAATGCCAGATGACGTCGACATGCTTAAGCCTGGAATCATGGACTGGATCCTGCGTTATTCGGCATGTAGCTTGATTGTCGCAATATAATGGCGTGGGTCCGTTATGAGTGTAACCTAACTCCGTCAGGATGTTTTTCGATGCCAGTGCTTCACGACCAGCGGCATTGGCTGCATAGTATTCGGCTGCCGCCGTTGAGGTAGCGACACTCGACTGGCGCTTACTCTGCCAGGAGATCAGAGACGATCCCAGGAAGGTAGCGCAGCCAGAAACAGACTTGCGAGATTTGTCGCCGGCGTAGCTAGCGTCTCCATACTGCTTGAGCTGTATATCGGGGCCACTGAGACCGTAGGTCAAACAATGTGTACGTGTACCTCGCAGGTACCGCAGAACATGCTGGGCAGCCTTCCAATGTTCCGGTCGAGGGTCAGAGTTGAACTTGCCCAGAGAACTCACGGCGTAAAGGATGTCGGGCCTAGTCATTATTGCTGCCCATAAGAGAGCTCCCACTGCTTCCCGATATGGGATAGACTTCATTTCCTGGCGTTCTTCATATGTGATGGGGGACGTGGGTTTCGAGAGGTCGCAACCGGGGTCTAAGGGGGTGAGATAATTATATGCACTGGCATCGTCCATGTTAAACCTTTCCAAGACATCATCAATATAATTTGTTTGAGATAGGTACATTAGCCTGCGCGGACGGTCGCGTTCAATGCGGATTCCCAGGAAGGTTGCAGCAGGGCCTAAGTCCTTGATTTGGAAGCGTTCTGACAGTTCGGCTTTCAGCCAATTCATGAGGCTGCGTGAATTACTGGCCAAACCTTGGTCGTCCACATGAACCGGAATCCATAACTTTTCTTTCCCCCTTTCACAAAGGTAAAGGCAAGCATCAACGGCTGAGATTCGGAAGTTTTTCTCAATGAGGAACGCCTTCAGAGTTTTCCACCACTGGCGACCGGCCTGTTTCAATCCATAGATGGCCTTTCTTAGGCGGCATACTTTGTCATTTGATTCAAAGCCCGTCGGTTGTACCATATAAACTTCTTCCTCGAGATTACCGTTGAGGTATGCGGCCGTGACATCCACGATGTCGAACTCCAGGTCTTCATGCGCGACCAGGGCTAGGATAGTACGGACGGTACTTGTCATAACTGTCGGTGCATAGGTGTGCACGAAATCGAAGCCGGGTCGTTGCGAGAAGCCCTTGGCCACCCACCGCGCTTTGTACCTGGCTATGCTGCCATCTATGTTGTATTTCAGGGCAAAGACCCAACGTCCTCCGATGGCCTGCCGTCCGTCAGGGAGGTGTTCGAGAGTCCATGTACGGTTTCCGGTCAGGTTCTGGTACTCCTCTGCCATTGCATCTTCCCATTGGGTTTTCTCCTCGCTTTCCATGGCCTGTTTGAATGTCCGGGGCAGAGTGGCACGTGACTTTGTGGCCAATGCGTATTCAGGTGTATTTGGATTCAATATCCGCATGAGGTCATCAAGCCGTTCATCAAAGCTTGTCAGTTCTTCTTTGGTGAGGTTGGCAGCCTCCCAATTTGGCCCTGGGGCATCAAATGTGCCTGCTACTTCTGGTGGCTGATTGCGTTGCCTTCTCGATTGCCTTTTGTTAACGGGCGGCGGAGCGATGCGTTCGACATCAGGTCGATTCGGCGCAGCTGGAGGGCGGTGGACCTGCTCTGGGGTTCCTGGTGGCGTAGGTTCTCTATGGGCTACCTCGGGTGCTACTGGTGCCGCCGGTACCTGCTCGGGGGTTCCTGGCGGCGTAGGTCCTCTATGAGGCCGCTCTTCGTCTTCGTCTTCATCCTCATCTATCTGATGCCGAGTGGATTTAGGCACTGGCTCATCATGTACAGGCGAGTGCAGATGCACTGTCTCTGCTTCAATAAAAGACAGCATGCTGACTAACAATCCTCTTTCCAGTCTTCTGGTCTTCAAAGCGCCAGGCTTTAACGCCTTGCTCATAGCCGACAAACCGGCATTCCCGCGCTTGGGCTTCGAGCTTATTCCTGGTCTTCACCCAGACGTGTGCCTTGCACCAGAAGACGCGAAGCCTGCTGACGTCTGGCTTTCGGCCAAAGAAAGCTTCAAATGGTGTCATATTTGAGACCGCAGAGGTGGAGAAAGAATTGTGGGCTTCAAGGTAGCAATTGAATGCATTTCCCCATTGGTGTTGGGGTGCATTCATTGCCAGTAGCATCGTTCTGACAGCCTCGATTCCAGTGCGATTGAATCGCTCGGCAACACCATTCTGGTGTGGAGTGTCTGTTGCTGTGCGTTCTCTCCAAATACCCGCTTCATCTAAGTCCTTGGCCCATGCTGATGAGCTATATTCACCTCCCTTATCATCTCGTAGCTTCAATATCTTATGCTGCACAGCATTTTCCATCTTCGCTACGAATTGTTTCCAGGCAGCGAATGCATCGGACTTTTTCTTCAACAGAACTCCACAGGTAAACCGACTGTAGTCATCTATAAAAGTGATCCAATACTTATGTCCTTCCTTGGTCTGTACAGGGAAAGGTCCTTTCAAATCTGAGTGAATCAACTCCAAGGGGCGAATAGCCCGAGTCTGGCTGGATTGGGGGATATCTGCTCGTCTGGCCTTCCCGAGTCCGCAGGGATCACAGTAAGTCGTATCCTTCCCATCATCGGTAATACTGAGACCATGGACTAAGTTTTCCTTTGCCATTCGTAGCATGGTTTTCTGGTCTCGATGTCCAAATCGATAATGCCAAACAGTCTGAGTCGCCTTGCCATTTGCACCGCGGGTTAGAAGGGCCGCTTCGACAACCTCCTGGGTGACTTTCCCATCCAAAAGTGGGAGTCCATTTATTTTAGTGGCAGTAAGTATGCATGCGCCTTCCTGATTTATCAATCTGACTCGACGTTCATCCATGATAGCTTGGCCTGCTTCGCCTAAGCCGCCTTTGCTAGTGAGAGCGCTCATTGAAATTAGGGTCTCGGACAAGGCCGGCACTAGAAGAACATCGCGAATCCACAAAGGAGGGCCTTCAACCCCATTCAATAATGGTTTAAAGAGTATGTCACCTCTTCCCTCCGACCATATACTTTTGCCATTCGCTACCAAAATCTGTGTCCTATCTGGTTTCAGGCGGTGCATCCACGACTTGTGCGGGCTCATGTGAGAGCTTGCCCCTGAATCGAGGAGGAGGTTAGACTTGGTTGTATGAGATGGTGAGTGGGTACTTGCCATGCCGGCAAAGTCAAATCCCTCGAGCGTTTCGCATTTGTTGCCAGATTCCTTTTGTCTCTGATTGAAACCTCTTGGCCTGGCTGAGCTGCCGCTCTCCTTGTGTTCCCTAACCAACTTCTGTACGCTGAAGCAACTGTGAGTCCAGTGTGGTTTGACTGCGTTTGGGTGTAGGATGCATGGGACAATTTGAGCTGACTCGTTCTTGTCTATCTGCTTTCCCTCAGTGCCTGGCTTATTCTTATTCCAGACTGCTGACCGGGCGGCTAGGGCCATTTCGGGGGAGGATTGAAGCATAGAGTCTCGAAGGGTGAAGGCATTGCGTACTTTTTCGATGTCAAGGTCGCCGTCTGACGACAAATGCATCAAAATGGGATCTTCCGAGTTTAATGCTGCCAAACAGCCGACAATCTGAATATCTCGATCCATCGTCTCCAGATTATAGCCTCGAGTACGGAGTTCCTTGAGTCGGCGTACCTCAAGGGCGACAGTGTTGAAGACTTCAGAGTAGGTCATTGTTTCGCCTTTCTGGACTTGTACTGCTTTTCGAAGCGCCATAAACCGATTCAGGCTGACTCGATCGGCCTTCGCCTTGCGTAGGTCATCTAGCATTAGGTACGCATTTTCGAAATGTTCCGGCGCTACGACGTTCAAGTCGGCAAGGCCTATGAAGCCAGCTATGATGCCTGCGGCCTGGCTAGAATCTTCTATCCAAGTCTCGACCTTCGCATCGTCGAATGACTTAGGGGCGAACTCGCTGGTACAGGCGTACCACAATTTCTTGGCTCTCAGGCGGGCTGAGACCAGAGTGAGCCAGTTGTGGTAGCCCATTTCATTTAGGCTTGTTATGCCATGGCTTCCTTCTGTTGACATCGTATAGATTGTCAATTGTGGTTGTGCAGAGTTTGAGGCGAGGCCCAAGCTCTTCCACGATAGCGACTCTTGTGCAGTGAGTGAAGCGCAACCAGGGCTCATAACCTGTTGACTTCTCTTTAGCTGATAAGGTCTGAATTTCAAGATTACAACTTACCTGTTGACTTCTCTTTAGCTGATAAGGTGAGAAGCCAACAGGCGGTTCTACTTTACAAGGCAGACTGATGGACTGAGCTTTGACTACCGCAAGGTCCGGTACTCGCTTCCTCGTACTCGAGCATAGTCTCCATAGGGTCAAGGCTTTCCGCATATTCATAGGGAATGTACGGGCTGGATAAACGCCTCAACACGAACAAGCTCTGGTGGAGCACATGGGTAATCTATCCGAGGGCGGTCAAATCTCGGAATTGAAAATCGCGGAACACTTTTGGTCAATCATACACGGGGGGCAATTCGACCTCCAGTCGGCGTCCGCCACAGAGGACTGGAGGTAATCTCCAGTCAACTCTCCAGTGACACCCCGAATCACCTGTGCARTTACTCCTCCAGTCGACCAGACAGACAGAATGTGGTAGTTTGCAACAAGCCGGCTATTTGGCTACGAACGCACAGTCACTTCATCACAAGCTACTGAAGGAAGTCTCTCGTATCTTCTCGCTAGTCTCGCAGATGTGGCGAGTTCGACTTTGAAAAGCAGTTGGGATCAGGGCTTTTGTCAGGCTGGGACATCCCACATGCCGCTCGAATACAGAATTTCCGCATTCTTGACGATCAGTCTCGATGCATCGCATTGAGCTCTCTCTGAAACTTTACAGACATCTTGGACCATTTGTCAGGATGTTCCACAAGGTGTTGTCCCAAGAATATTTCGCCTTTTGTTCGCCTCCTCTTCAGCTACCGGCACAAAAGCTTTCCTTTTGTTCAATGTCACGTGCCAACCTGTGTACGAGGCAGATAGCTTTTATTGACGTGCAACTTGGATGTTAAGGGCGGGGACCGGCATAAACTCACCAGCATATCAATGAGATCAATTCTCTGAAGTCCCACATCCCGACTCAACCTCACCACGAGCGGTAAATGAACGGCATACTTCCAAGCAGGCACCTTTTCGAAAACTCGTATATCAATCTCTTTATCTGGAGCGCCGACGTGCCCTTAAAAACTCTCCGGAGCGGCAAAAGGATCCAACTCCATAATCCAGCGCGCCAAAGAAGATTGGTTGTGGCTCGACCAGGTTACAGGATGGGATGGCACCGTCTCATCCAGGTGGAGAAGGCTTTTCGCGCGCATGCTTGGCAGGCTGCAGTCATATACGTGCGTTCGTTGGTAGCTTTTGTATTACTTGTCTCCGAGGGGCCGCAGCGGAAATATGCGTGGAGATTATCTCAGCAGAGAAGACATCGAATTGGTCCATGGTGGATGATGCGTCGATCTGGGTAATGCAGGCCTAGGACTACCTCTAGATGAACTGATATTGGCTTTCGATGCAAATACCGCGATAGACCATTTGTCCAAATCCTTTCTCATACTAGATTGCGACATCTTTCGTTCGTATCATATTAGAGACTCCTTGTAATCTTTTGACTGCAGAACAAGCTTGGGTATACTCACATCTTCTGCTTCACGGCGTCTCTGTATACTTTGAAGCCCACACATTTCCTACCATGTCATACTTTCCTCCGCGATGTTGATGTGCCTGGCTTCTTCTGCCGCAGTGAAGGTTTACATACTTGAGGCTGAGAAGACGGTTTTCTGCCGATTCTTCCTGCAGCTCAGTAGAAATAGGTACGATCTTAAGAGACTTGTCGCCGCTATCCTTTCAGTTGCTGTGAATTATCGATGCGAGACAGGCTCCAGACATGTAGGAAAGCATGTCCTGAAGGCGATCCTCGCCCAGTGATTCACCTGTTAGACTGCCGTGTCGAGCATTCCTGAAAAGCGGTGGTAGTTCCGGGAACGAAGTATCGGTTAGCCCATCCACAGATCGTCATCATTTAACACGTCTCCCTTGACGTCTTGTTAGCTGGGTCGAAAACATACAAGTCAACGCCAAGGAGAGAGGTGAAGTTGATGAAGGTGGTATCATGTGACGGTAGCAGCGTCTAGGCCTGATAGAAGGAGCGTCGGTTGAGTGGATAGCACCCCGTGTCTGTGTAAAACACCTTACACTGTCACCACTATCTCGAGATTATGCTCAAATGGTGTTTGGCCAAGTATATTGAGCTTCAATGCCGAACTTGAAGGCACACCTGGCGGTGTCCATAGGCTGCCCACGCTAACCTTCGAATTTGTGCAGGGCGCAGGGACTGAAGCGTACCATGCTGGACCGCCGGCCATCAACACGCCGATGCTTAGGTTCCAGCTTCTGTGCGAAGTTAATTTACTTTATAGAGAACGTGTACCTCAAACTCAAATGGGCAGATTTTCGAGTCTTAAGAGCAAAAGCGGCTGATAGCGAGGCAATGGTTGATCTAGCAGTGTCACTTGTACAGACCAGCTTCGACCAAGGTCTCAGGGTGAAAGGCTGTTGATGGCGAGGTAATGTATGAATTTTACCGAGAGACCTAGATATATAATCTGTATCTGTCAAGGACTATATCATAATAACTTGTCCGAACAATCGTTGACGAATACACTGCAACCGACTTTAAGGCTGTCGCAAAAGCTTAACCGTCATGGCCAGATTTCATCTAGTCTATCTTAGGAGTACTAGCTCTCAGAGCACTTAGGTAAGTAATCCGTGCCTGTATACGACTGACCTCCTCTTTGTATAGGTCAACATCCCTCACTTCTACAAGCTTACCAACAGTTATCTTCTCTAACTTCGAAACGGACACTGCCGGAACGGCCTGCAGTATGTTTATTCCGAAGATCTCCACAATCAAACAGAATTTATGGGCGCGCTGCATACGCTTGGACCAGGCTGCCGCGCCCCCCTCCAGAGAGGTAAGATGTCCCAGTCCCTCAAATGTCGCCAATTGACGCAAGATGGTCTGATGTTTACTTCGACCAGTGTTCGATTTATGTAAGCCATTGACTGCGGTCTACAGCAAAGGTGATTACTGACGGGCTCTCCATGCGGGGATACAGGCACCTTACCTCTACTGCCTCCTTATAAGCTAGACCCACAGCATGATAGGCATTGTTGGTATACAGGCTGAGGTTTTCGGCCTGTTTCTCCAGCTGCTCCAAACGATACAATCGGTGAACGACTCGACGGATTGGATCGGTTTCGTTTGCTTGTGAGTCATGCGGCGAAGGTACATTCGGATTTCTCGACGGCAAAGATAGTTCCCATGCAGTCTCGCAGGTCGAAAGTTTCAACAGCCGTGAGGAACCCGGCCATGTGTTGATTGCGCTTGGATTCCTTTCGAAGGTGCATGCATCTCGGATCTCTGGACTGAAGCAGCTTTGAAATTTTCCCTACGTTGCTCGCTTTGGGTGTAGTTCAGATCCAGGGGCTGATCCTGACTGGTTTCCGACACATCGCCTGGAGCCGGGAAGCAAATCTGCATGCCACGGTGAGCCAGTGGAGGAAGTCCTTTACATCTGACATATCTACGTACTTTGTATGCCTGGTCCCCAATGTCTATCCATAGAGCTGGAACATGCTGGATAGACAAAACGCCAGCCGCTTGTAGACCCAAGCAGATAGACAGATAGACGTTTGCTGCGTTGTTTGCTCGAAGGTCGTCCAGTCCCACACCGGGGCCAACATAAGCAGCCGTCGACGCGATGAGATCCTGCAGAACCGGATGTCTTTGATGGAGTTCTCGGTTGGTCGGAGTACCACCGTTGAGTCGTATGTGAGCATCTGCTATTCGAACCTTCATGCGTGATCACGGGTCGGGTCCTAAACAAGTACACAGGTACAGAGCAGACCCTTACCGGCCTCATTTTAGAAGTCCTCGTAGCCTTCGCCTCTCAGAACGATGTTTGCGCTTTGATCCTCTCTTGTATGCCAAGGTGGCCTGAGCGGGCGGCCGAACCTGTATAACATCCTCGCTGCCTTGTTTGGGCAGACAATGCTCTGCTGAAGAAGCCTGTTATCGTCCACGAGCATGTACAGGGCACCGCTAAGCTTCATCAGCAAATATCCCTTTTGTACGTTTCTTACAGACCGCGTTCGAGATATGTGACCATTGTTCCACGCCGAGTATTGGGCTTCTGTGGTCGCGCTGTCTAAGAAGGCTGTTAGAGGCGCTACTAGTATTGTTCTTTTGTACTACGCACAGACGATCCGAGCGGACGGCATATCGGAGCCGGTTCCCTTGTTTCTTGTCAGTAGAGCTAACGCTTTGTATGATGTTGCCACAGGCTGGTGCGTGCGAGCCGTCACCGCTATAAGTTTGACCAGTGGCGCGACCGAAGACCGCTGGTCCCCCCTCCTACACGAGTACGCACAATCTTTTGGATTACACATCTAGCGGCAGCCAGGCGATACTCATCTGGAACAGCATGTGTTATTTTGTCATGAGGACCCAGATTTCCAAGTTTGGCTCCAGCAGCGCGATCAGGTTGTGTTGAATGCCTTCAAACGAAACAATCCAAGAAGGTGGCGGAGCAGACTCGAGTCATCGAGTTCCAGGCTGGAGAACGATACGATGATCTCATAGCAAATGCTTCGACACTTAAGCTCACCAGGTGGCAGCTTCCGCTGGTGTAGGTTTGTCACCATCGCTGATCTGTTACAGGCAATGGAACTTGAGCATTTGACCTCAATCCTTAAGTGTGACACCAACGACGCACCCTTTTATGGGCCTCTGACGGATCGACTTCCAGCTTCGCCAGCGCAGTCTTGAAGAATTGTAGCATTGTTGTGTAGACCAAGGCTGGTATCGTGTAAAAGGCCAAATGGCATAAGTAGAAATAGGCTGCAGAATAGTGTCTGGGCTGAGTGAGGAGACTGAAGTCGGCGTCGTGTGGGAGTGTCAGGCCGGTCGGGTTTATGCCCAGCGCACAAACATCGCAACATCGTCGGACAAATCTTGCTCCCTTGTTCCAAAGCGAGACCATTCCCAAGAAGCTCGTGCTGCTACATGGTCAATCAAGATATTGCGATCCTCGGGACTTGCGGTGCATCGCAGCATGTCTGCTGGCTGGAGGAAAGGCAACTCCGGTTCGACGACGGCAATTGGCAGCGAGCGCGATTTCCGGTGGCAAAATTGGCAAAAGCGGATTGAATCGCTGCAAGACACGGCAAATGATATGGATGCGCATACGTGCAGCCTCAGAAGTTGAAGCAGAAAGACTGGCTGAGTCTACGCCCAAAGATAGTTGGAAATTATGCTTTCGCCTGGTATTCGCCACCATCCATTATGTATAACGATATATTGCTGCCGTCTCTTCGCTCCCAACCATACGAAGGGTAAGAGAACTCTAGCAGCGCCAACCGCACTTTATCATTCTCCCCCCGTTACCTCTAACTCCTGCTCAAATGCAACATTCGCTTCTTGGCACTCCACATCCCTTGGAACAGTCTCATACAGTCCAGCTCTCGCTCTCACAGAGTGTCATTGACAGCGTAACAGTCGTCTTCTTCCCATTGCCCTTTTCGACTCGGCTTGGATAACTACTGACCACTACCAACGCGAAAGACCAGCTTATCCTTCCTTTAAGCGATTCGAAGACGTGAGTCCAGCATTTTGTCTACTTATACCGTCCGTCCAAGCTAACTCTTTTGACGATACAGTTGTTCCACCCTCCGAAAGAAGACAGTGCAGCCCTGTGGCCGTCGGTTTCGAAGGATTCTATCGTGACTCTTACAGCCACGACTCCACATTTTCTGGTAAGCTCATTTTATCCTTTCAGCTCAACTCGTGGTGTGAACCTTCTAATCTTTTTGTGCTCTTGCAGGTGGATTCCCTTCAACCCGGAATGGAGCTGGCCTGACCTGGGCCGTCGACGAGACCAATGGGAAGAAGGCTCAGGCGGCCACGATGCAAGCGCGACTGGCAACTGAATTGGCGCCCGAGTCACACAAGGCTGAAGATAGCCTATCACACTCTCCACCAGTCCACCAGCGAACGGTCAAGCATCTGCCGGTAGCCCTACCCTAGCTGGCGAGGTGTCGAGCCGATTGCCTCATCGGACGGATCGCTACGATAGCGGTGAAAAATACTCGCATCGATAAAGATGATGTAAGAGATGATGTAAGAGATGATGTGAGTGATCTAAGCTGGGCTACGGTTTTGAAACGAACACTTGGGTTTTTTCTGAGAGAGGAGCGCCCGAATATGGTGATTCTGACTTTCCCCACATTGGTTTCTCAACAAGCTGAGCTTTGCACGGTAATTCTGGCGTTGCAGTCTGGAGAATTTATAGAGTACTGAAGAAGTGTGGGCGTGTTGTGCAAGGACTGTGCGGTCTGATGTATCAAGAGTGTCCAGTTGCTAAGACGACCAAGGTGTCTGCAGTAACATAAGAGAAGCCGCTGGATTGCCTCACCAGCGCCTTTCGTTATTTCAGACATACCATCCAACTTCACCTGCGTGGTGTCAACAGAACTAAGTGTAACACGTATCGCGACTACGACTACCAGAAGGGCTCGATTGCTGAAGAGGATCGTTGTAAGCATTCATCCGGTAAAAACACCTAGGCGCTCATACCTTTGGCTTCCTCTACGCAGGCCGCAACCCCGGTATAAGACCGTCTGGCATGGTTCTCAAGCACTTCGCGGCCAGCATCGTGAATGGAATCGTTGAAGATCTCCAGCGTGAACGCACCTTTGTAGCCCTGTTGAGAATGGATCAGCGCGACTTCCCAGATCGCCCTGGGATCTGTAGCTCACGGTTGCGAGAATAGCAGCGAGACAGTCTGCTACTGGCATATATCCGCCCAAATGCGCTTCATTAGGGAACAGACGATGGCATGTTGACCAGAAGCAGTAAGGGGGCTCATGGTTCTTGTTCCAGGGCACATCGGCTGGAGTCGGTGGAGGTAAAGATCCAGGGTCGACGAGCTCTGCGTCTGCTACTTGACAAACGTAGATCTTGTCCCCAGGTATGAGCTCTACCATCTTTGCTAGTCGTTCACGTACGACTTTGCGGGACTCTTCCGGAGTAGAGTGGAGTCTGCCGTGTCCAGCAGGGTTGTAGGGATCGGCATACTCGACTGCTAGGAAATTGAATGTGTCGAAAACAAAACCAAGATTCGGTCGGTTGGCTTGCACGATGGCCTCCCACGTCTTGTCGAATGTATTGATGATCGAGCCCCACGAGAGATGCTCGTACCCAACATAGAGCATCGGCCCGCCGTCCTTGCTTGCATACTCGGCAGCAAGGTCAGCGAAGGTTGCCAGATCTCCCGCAATAACCTTGACGTCAGAAGAGATCTGGTCAAAATCGTAACGTCGATTCGTAGTAATGTATGTCACAGTCGTCCTCAGAGCGCGCATGTACGGGAAGTAGGCCTTCACGCGTTCCACCGCGGCTTTCCGGTCATCCTCGTTGAGTAGGCCTTCCACGTCTATCAGTGGTTGGAAACAAATAATATCCATTCCGAGGGCTTTGGCGAGGTCGCCAATTTTCTTTGTTGCGTGCAGGTGTATAGCATTTGGCTCCCACAGATTCGCAGTATTCGCATTGGGCTGCAACGACATGTAATAGAGGAAGTCGTCCTCGTATAGATCAATAGCTTTGTGTCCCACGGCGGCCGCCGCGTACAGCTTGTCTGTTAGATGCGCGTCTTTTCAGCTTTGTTGTGTCTACGTGTGGGTCTGTGCTACGTACCTTCGAGAGTGTGAAACTTGTAATCTCCCAAGTTGACGGTGCAGGTGCCGAGCTTGTTCTGCCCGCTTGGTGTTGGCGGATAGACTGTTAATGGTGTTACACAGCAAAAGTCAGTCAGAACGATGCATTTTGCAAGCTGTCCCAATAGCCCTGTATAGCTCACAAGGAGCCAAGCCCGACTCTTCCGAGAGTCTGATCCACGATGCTATAGCCTTCTCTGCGCGTTGCGAGATAATCTTGGGATCTGGGTTGAACCCCTCGTCTTCGAAGGTTTCCAGTATTGTCCAGCCGCGGAAGCCAGTTTTGAACACTGCCCGACATACATCGGCGACTGGATGATGACCTTCATATGGGAATGGTCGACCGTGCATGCTCCAGGCAAAGAGCGGGTCCAGGTGCGGTTCTGTGTATTTGCTTTCAGGGATGGGAGGGTCCAGTAGGGTGGCATCACTGATCTGGAACAGGATGATGTCGCTAGCATCTATCTTGCTGAGAGCCTGAATTGCATAGCCTCATCAGGTTGTGTTCGACGATGCGGTTTGTACTCGAGCAAACTCACATCCATAGACTTCTTTAGCACTGCGTCGCCGCCTTCCCTTTTGCCACCTGGCACCTCTGGACTGCCCCAGAGAAGACTTGTTATGTGGAAAGTGTCGAGGCAGAGGCCAATGTTCGGTCGTTGTACACTGTGACAAATCTCAAGCGCTTTTTCCCATGTGTTGATGTGTGTGGACCAGCCCAGCGGCTCGTAGGCAATCTATCCAGATTGGAGAGGGCCAACAAGCGAGCTCAGCATCGGCGTAGCATGGGAGCAACGAGAGACAAGGCTCGCAAAATTGCAGCTTACACTGATGGCAGGCGTCACTGAGAGGCCAATATCTGCCAGTTCTCGCAGATCAGAAGCAATAAGGTCGAAATCTGGACTTGCCAGATCCCCTCCAAAGTTGGCTGGCACCTGGATCTGCTCTATCCCCATGATGTCGCAGAGCTCGACCCAGAAGCGGAATTCATCCAGCAGGACTTTGTGCTGCTCACGGTCTGTCGAACCATCGTAGCCTTCGAACGCGTCAATGGCCACCAGAACCAGCCCTAGCTCGAGTGCAATGCGATTCGTCTCTCTTGCTGCAACCCGAACAGCATCTCGCGGTGAACTGGAGAAGCCATCAAGCGTCTTAGCATAGCCCTGTAGGTATACATATGACACATAATGCACAAGTGAGCTTGGTGTGCTGTACGGTACACAATTTGGCTGCTTGATTAACCACGAACGCACCTCTAAGCACTCGTAGGCCACTTCTACTGCCCATAGACCTTTGGCTGCACACTCTTGCAAGATTCGGGGAAGATAGTCTGGTGAACGACGACAGGAGACAAGCGAGCTCTTCAGCTACAAGACATGCACTTCTTGACGGCCTGCAAGCCCAAAGTGCAAAGACTCACGACCAGCGGCAGAGCGGCCCAATGATCGCGAACAGATGCCAATTGGTACCGCTTGCTTCCACGGCGCCATTACTTCAAAATGGAACCTCTTAGCACGCTAAGAAAGAGTGAGGATACGAACTGTGTGGTCGAAGTTGCACAAGATGCGCCGTGACGGCAAAGTCCAGCTGTTGCTTGGCCATACTGCCAACCGGAACCGGGTGGCAATTCACCTTATTCGAAAAGCGGCGTCCGCTCGACCCGACTGTACCGGTGAACCGGTGAACCGGAAAGCTGCGAAACCGGAAAGCTGCGAAACAAGTCTGCAATAAGTTGCGAAATGGCAGAGCGTACCTCGAAGGCGCACCCCTCTAAGAGCTACCCAGACTCACTCGACATGTCTCTATCTATCGCGACAATCAACTCCAACAAGCCGCCCAAGAAGGTTGGCAAAGCTGTCGCAGATGCATTGGCGAGGGGTGCACCGAATGTCGACCTGGTACGACGCTATATATGTTCACAACCTGAAAATCGACTGACACAGGAGTTGCATATTCAAGGCAAAGCTTCCACATCTGACAGATGTAAGCAAGGCTTCTGTTAGCCGAATTTGAGCTCTGGTTCCGCTCGAGCTGACTTTCGCCACTCTTATCCCTACTTCACGCATATCAAGCTCAGCGCAGAGACGTTGACGGAGAATGTGATCGCAATAAACTCGCTATGCGAAAATCCAAGGTCATTCTAAGCCATATATGTGTCCGGCGTAGGACCATCGCTGATAGACGACTGGCTTCCGGGGATGACAGGCTCAAGTTCGTAATGCAGCATCTAGTCCAGCACCTCCACACTTTCGCAAAAGACGTCGGCTTGACATCGGAGGAATGGATGTATGTGCAGTTGAAATGACTAGTAGCTTCTCAATGGCTGACCGCCGCCACGCACGCAGGGACAGCATTCATTTCTTGACACAAGTTGGAAAGACTTGTACCAATATCAGACAAGAGTTCATCCTCCTATCGGACATCTTCGGCCTGTCTGCGCTGGTCGACACCATAAATCACCCCACGCCAGCCAAAAGTAACGCCACAGAGGCGACTATTCTTGGACCTTTCTTCACGGAAGACGCAGAACTTGTAGGTAGTCAAAACGGGGCGTTCACACCTTAAACAAGCTAGCTGATGTGTACGACCGACGCAGATCCCGTTCAACGGTTCAATTGCTTCGGAAGGCAAGGGTGATTACATGTACTGTCGAGGACGCGTGACCGACTTGCACGGCAACGGCATCGGCAATTGCACAATTGATACGTGGGAGACCGATGAAGATGGTAAGCAACCTTCAACCTAGTGCCGGGCGATCAGCTCACAGTAGGCTGTTCAGGGCTATACGATACGCAATACCCCGGGAGGCAGATTGCCGACTGCAGAGGACGCATGGTGACAGATGCACAGGGCAACTACGGATATCGCGCTATTCTACCAGTTGCATATCCGATTCCCAACGATGTAAGTACTGTCCCTGCTCTTTCCTCTTTTCTTCCTTTTCCTTCTTCCCTCTAATACTGCTGTTCATGTTCATCAAACAGGGGCCAGTTGGCAAACTGCTGCGAAAGCTGAATCGTCACGTCTTCCGACCAGGTGATCTATGGGTTCCGTGTTGACGATACTCTGGTTGTCCCTACATGCTTACGCTTCTGTGACACCAGCCCACCTTCATATGAAATTCGAAGCAGATGGTTATGAACCTTTGACAACAGCGCTTTACTTCAAAGGAGACGAATATCTCACTTCGTAAGCTTATAACCGATATCTTCATGACTCCAGCTGACATAATCTGGTGATGTCTCCCCCAGTGATGCTGTCTTTGGCGTAAAGTCATCTCTTATAGTAGACACGGTTACCGTAGAGAATGAAGAAGAGGCCAGGAGCTGTGGATTCAGTCACGGACCGTTCCAGCTATTGGAACGAGACTATGTATTGCAGACGGTTGATCAGGCAGCGATGCAGAAGCGTGTCTCGCTGGCCAATTACTACTCCTCCATTGCTTAATCAGCTAGATCTATCCTCGTCATTTAGTTACATAGGACGTAACCAGCTACATCTGACCTTGTCGTTTAGTTGTTGCACAAAACATAGGTTACTTCAGATACGGAGGAGGTGCAATGCCTTCGAGCAACGCTTTCAGACGGAGTGCCAACCGCTTCGAGTGATATCGGGTGAAAGGCAAGAACCCAACCATCATCCACAGTCCTGGCACCCCCGACAGCTTATATGCAGATTTTGCTTCTCCCTCTTCGTCAATACCCCAGATAGGTCCGCACCGATCTGCTATTCTGTCGCCTAGTATTGCTCGGACCGAGTCGATAACGTTTGAGAAGCCCGTTGCAAAGACTACAAGATCGTACTCGCGTTCACGATTGCCCGAGAGGACAACCTTATCCGCCGTGAAACGCTCAATGAAGCCTTGTTCGACCTTGATCTTGCCCTTGATGATCTCTTCGCAGGCACCAGCTTCGTAATAGAAGCCTCCATTGCGCGTCTGGCCGAGTGTATAGGTACCGGTCCCTCTCTGTCCGCGCCAAGTCTTCAGACCACGCTTGTGGAGACCATCGAGCAGTTCGTGGTCCAGCGCTTCCAGTTGCTCCGTATTTCGGCGTGCCATTTCTTCTCCAGGTCCCGTCGGCATACTGAACCATAATCTGTCTTGTTCTTCGAGATTCGGACGAACACCATCTGAAGGAGCATACCCGCCTAGAATCCGTGGGACTGAATGTGTCAAGGACATCACGTAGGTAGGTGATCGCTGGAGAAGTGTGACATCGATGCCCCGCCGGGAGCAGTCGTAGGCTGTATCGAAGCCAGACGATGAAGTCCCTACAACCAGAACCTTCTTCCCTTCCCAGTTCCTGCTGCTGTCATGCGCCGAGGAATGTCGATACACGCCTCCATGCCAGTCCTGCATACCAGGTATCATGGGAGTAGTAGGCACGCCGCAGAGACTCGTTGCCATGATCTAGGCTCATGAGGCGCGTAAGTCAGTTGTTGGAAGGTAGGGGCCTTTGGAGCAGGACTGCTTACGAGGTGTTTCGCTTTGACCGCCCTCTGTTTCCCTCCCTTCTTGACGGAGACGTGCCAGTGATCATGCTCATCCTGCCGAGCTTCTGTGACGGTCGAACTTGTCCACACTGCTAGCTCGAGAGCAGACGCATACCACTCCATAAATAAACCCATCTTTTGAGCAGGGGTGTAGGTAGGCCAGCGTTCAGGAAAGGGAAAGTATGGGAGGTGATCTGCCCAGTGAGGAAAGTGTAGAGAAAGATATTCGTAACGATGGCGCCAGATGTCGCCAATTCGCTCCCCTCTTTCTATAATCAGATTGCTGACTCCTAGCGCTTTCAAGCGAGCTGCTATGGCCAGACCACTGCGTGCAACAGCGTGAGCACGTTGCCAAAGGTTGCACGCTATACCTTTGAGAAGCCTTGTACTTACTTTTGACCGCCTCCAATGATGAGCACATCAGGCTCTACGCTGTCTGTATCTTGTAAACGCTGGTTCTCCCAACTAAGAGAGCCCGTCATGTGTCCGTTCACAGGGCCAATCTCGGGAAATTGCTGAAGCGATTCGATGACAGTGTGAATGGTCCACAACTTCCAACCGTGCTCGGTATTGACGGCATTAATGATTGCTGATGCGCCGGCGAGTTCTGTATCGAAAGCCGCGCTGAATTGTAAGTACGCCAGATCATCGTATGGCCGCTGAATGCTTGGCTTGGGGGACAAGTAACGAAAATTCCTTGCATGAGTCGTAGGCAAGAGATCTTTTGCAGCTTTTGCAATGTTTTCTCGGAAATTGAAGGTTCTGTAGTCCCAGGTGTATACTAACTTGTCTCGCCAAACGCCTGCGCGGGAAGAGCAATGTCGTTAGCGGATTGCATGGGGAGCACACAGGCCCACATGTCTCAAAACTGCTGCCAAGTAGTACTGCGAGGAGTGCTCACCAAATTCAACAAAGAGGTCTGCAAACCGGTGAGCATCACCGTCTCCCAAAGCTGATGACAGCTTGTCAAGCAGACCGGCCGCGATCACCTCTGCATCCGCATCCTCCGCAATTGTGGTGCCCAGCTGTGAGCTTGTCGGTAAGGGGTGGTTGTACTTGAAGTCATACAGGTAGTCATCTGGAACTGGACCCTTTGCCCCTCCGTCCAGCTCAACCTCGCCTGGAAACACGGTCTTGGTCTTT